>VZRR01006744.1:0-16998 GCA_013398015.1 Oreocharis arfaki | reverse complement strand
CCGGCCGTGGGATCGGGAGCGGCAGTGGCGGCGAGCAGCGGGGTCCCGGCGGGGCGGAGCGGGGTGGCGGCCGCGGTTCACGGTGCCCGTGTCCGGCAGGGAGGTTCGGCGGCGTGGCGGCCCTCGGCGCACGGCGGCGGCCACGGAGCTGCCGGCCTGGCGGCTGCGCTGCGAAGGCGGGCGGCAGCTCTGGCGCTACCTGGGCGATGGCGATGGCGATGTCGGGGAGCGGCGAGCGCAGACGGCGCTGGAGCAGCACAGCCTCGGGCTGGACACGGTGCGGGGGGCCCGGGCCGGGGCGGCGGGACCCTGCCTGGAGCGCCCCGCTGAGGTGCCGCTGTCTCCCCGCAGGGCACGGTGCTGCAGACCCTGCCGGCGGCCGGCTCGGCCCGGGAGGCGGCCCGCAACGGGATGCGGTTCTACGCAGCGCTGCAGGCCGAGGATGGGCACTGGGCGGGCGACTACGGCGGGCCGCTGTTCCTGCTGCCAGGTAGGCCTGGGTACCTGCCCAGGGGTGAGTGCCCTGGGGTTCGGCTCTCTACAGTGCCGGCCTGTCTGGTCGTCCAGGTCTCCTCATTGCCTGCCACACGGCCAAAATCCAGCTGCCCGAGGGGTTCCGGAAGGAGATGGTACGCTACCTGCGCTCTGTGCAGCTCCCGGACGGAGGCTGGGGCTTGTGAGTAGCAGAGATGCTTCTTTGAGTGATGGCACCTCCAAGGTCCAGGGCTTGGAGATGCTGTCAGATCTGCCCAGGCTCAGAGAAGGAGACTCAGCACCTGTAATAGCTCTGGGTGGTTGTACTTGCTTGTGCAGCACTCCAGGTACACTGTTTGTCACAGAAATGGCCATAGCATCAAGTCTGGCCACATCTTCTCTGGAGCACTATATCCCAAGCATCGTGTGTGACAGGGTAGTGCAGAGCAATGTTTTTTCCTGCATTAGTCAGGTCCCTCTTTTCCATCCCAGTTCACCCTAACAGAGACAGCTCTGTGCAGTGGCTTGTGTCTGGCTAATGGCAATAGCTGACTAATGGATGTGGTGTTTCTGTATATGCTTCTGACAGACATGTGGAAGATAAATCAACTGTGTTTGGCACAGCCCTCAACTACATAGCCTTGAGGATCCTGGGGCTTGGGCCAGATGACCCTGACATTGTGCGGGCCCGTGTCAACCTGCACAGCAAAGGTCAGCCATGGGGCTGGTACACTGGTGAGAGAGGTCTGGCCAGACCTGAAGGCTGCAGGGAACACTGGGGGCTGCCAGGTAGTGGAAGAACTGTTGTTCTTCCTTGCCCTTCATGGCAACTGCATTTTCAATTATTGATGGGAAGCTGTGTTGCATTTTTGTACCATTGCCTGCTTGCCCTGTTTTGGGACATGTATCCCAGCCTGAGTAGTGTGCTCCCAAACATGGGGAGAAGTGGGTCTTGTGATGGGGAAGAAGGTTGGGAGCTGGCATGGCTGTGTTAACCCTGAAAGCTGATACTGTTCTGTGCAGGAGGTGCTGTGGGAATCCCTTCCTGGGGCAAGTTTTGGCTGGCTGTCTTGAACATTTACAGCTGGGAAGGAATGAATACGCTTCTCCCAGAGATGTGGTATGTGTCCCCCTCACTGTGGAGAGAGGAGCTAGTGTCAGTCCTGCCACCAGCCTTGACCCAGAACTGTCCCAGGCACTGGTGATTGCTGGGATAACTCCACCTATGGCCAGGAACTGGAGGTGCTCAGGCTGTTTGTGAGTTGGGAGCCAGCAGCAGGCCAGCCAGTAGGTGGATAGCACTGAGCACTGCATCCAAGGGAGATGCCGGAGCACAGCCCTGTTGGCATTTCCCACAGGGTCCCTAATACATTCGTGTGCTCCCTGCCTGCCACCAGTATCTTCTGGCAGCCAGACCTGGACCCTAGCAGGAAGGGACAGCCACATGTAAGGCTGCCAGCTCTAAACCTATGCTTGTACCCTCTCTGAATACTCAGAGGGCTGCTGGGTGTCAGAGAGGGAAAGTGTATGACACTGTCCCTGGAGGAAATCGGGGGCTGCACAGTACCAAGGGCTGCTGGTGCTTTGTCAGCAAATGCCATTAACTGTCAGTCCTGGCCTCTGCCTTCCAAGTCCCACATGACTGAACTGGCTTCTCCTCTTCCTCTTCTCTGAGCTCCCTGCCCTGTGTCAACTGGGCCTGGAGTGGTGTCAGGAGGGAGTATCCCTGTTGGAGGGGGAATCTAAGCAGAGCCAGGCTGTGTATATCCCCTAGTGCAGGGGAGGGAAAGGCATGCCCTGCTCTGGGCATTCCGCACATCTCTCCATGTTGCCCTTGGCCTTCCTTGTTCCTCACAGCAGCACTTTCTCTGTTGCAATCAGGCTGCTTCCTACATGGTTTCCAGCCCATCCGTCACGGCTCTGGTGTCACTGCCGCCAGGTTTACCTTCCTATGAGCTACTGCTATGCCAAGCGTTTGTCAGCAGATGAGGATGAGCTCATACGGAGCTTGCGGCAGGTAAGGAAGGAGCTGATCCTGCTGGACAAGGATACGTGGCTCCATGACCACCTGCTGTGCTGGCCGTGTCCTTGTGGGCCAGCTTCTGGCTTGCCAAGTGGCAGCTCTCGTACCTGCACGGTCTCTGTCAGACAGCAGAGCCAGCTCCCAGAAGTAACTGCCCCAGGTGCTTGTTCCTGGCTGGCCAGGCTGATGCCCTTTGCTGTCTTGTGCCAGGAGCTGTATGTGCAAGACTACGCCAGCATAGACTGGCCAGCACAGAGGAACAACGTGGCTGCCTGTGATGTGTACACCCCACACAGCTGGCTCCTGGGTGCTGCCTATGGTGAGTGCGGGAGATGCTGCAGGGAGTACTGAAGCTGCCTTGTACCCTCAGAGCTCTTTAAGGTCTACTACCAGCTGTTGGTATATGCCCTGCAGTTGGGATGGAGACAGGAATTATGTAATCCATGGGGTTTTCCCTCCCTGAGAGCAGCAGGGCCTTGTGCTCATGTCCTTAGGCCACTCTGGGGCAGAGCTTTGCTCTATCCTGATGCGTTGCTCAACCAGTTGTTGTGTGAGCTGGGGTGCAGCATGCGACAGCAAGTGAATCTGGCTGCACAGGGTGGGGTTTTTTTTCATTGCATGTCCCTTTCTTCTCCTGTAGCCATCATGAACATGTATGAAGCCCACCACAGCACTCACCTGCGGCAGCGAGCCATCACAGAGTTGTACAACCACATCAAGGCTGATGATAGATTCACCAAGTGCATCAGCATCGGGCCGGTAGGACACTTGCTGTTAATCCTTTAACATCTCACCCTTTTGTTCTTTAAGGATCAGCTTGTGCAATTGTGGCATGTAATAATCACCAGATCTTGCTCAACTCCTGCTGCTCCTGATGCTCAAGAGGTTAAGGCTAACAGGGCATAGGACATGCAGAGGGCATGGGGACAGCTGTGGCCCTGGTGAGGAGTATCTCTCCTTGAGGTTCATAGAGATGATCTGAGAGGAAGCTCTGGAGTAATCTCATGGCACCTGCCCCACTAACTCAGCTATGCTGGGTGATGCCACAGGTGGAGCCGTTAGGATCAAGGCTGAGACAACCTCTGGATGGCTTTGTCTCGAGTGAGGGGGATATATGTCTCTGGGGCTGGAAGAAGCTCTATCCAGAGCAGTGACAATGCTCCTCTTGGCAGATCTCCAAGACAATCAACATGCTGGTCCGCTGGTTCGTGGAAGGGAAGGAGTCCCCAGCTTTTAAGGAGCATGTTTCCAGGATCCCTGACTATCTCTGGTAAGGGCTGAATGTGACCCACCTGACATAGCACAGGGCTCTGATCCCTGTGGATTAAGCACACCATGCCTCCTGACTTGCCTCCTGGTGCTCCCACTGTGCCTGTGCTGCAGCACTGTGCTTTCTCCTCCCACAGGCTGGGCCTCGACGGCATGAAGATGCAGGTGAAGTGCTGTAGGAGTTCACCTGGGACTGAAGGGACCCTGGTGTGCTGGGGCAGTCCATGGAGTAATGGGACAGTGTGTTCATTCCAAGCCTGAGCTCCTGATGTCTCACCTCTGGTGCCTGGTGGCCTTCTGTGTCTCACTGCCACTTCTCCCAGCTGTGCCAGGAGGGAGTACAGTCTGTCCTGCTAGTTTGCCTCCCTGTGGCTGTGAGCTGAGAGGACAGCTCTAGGCCTCCATTCCCTCCATCCTCATGAGTCCTGGGAGAAGGGCAGGAGAAAGCCAGGCCCCTGATCCTGCATGTGGGCTGAGCTCTCCTTCTCTCAGAGCCATTGTGTCCTGTTATTCCTTAATGCTAGCCACCTCTCCTGCCTTGGCTGTGCACAGAGCAGGCTGATGCAGCTGTCTTATTTTGTGTCCCCTTGCTGTCCCTTGACCTGCTGCATCTGTCCTCTGTGCCAGCATATCAGCCATGATGCAGAGTGACATAAAACAGGGTGGAGGGAGCTACTGGGGGTAATGCGGGAGGGATGTGCTGTCCCATAGACCCCATAGCTGAGTCAGGCTGCTGCTAGCAGTTCCCTCTCACTATTTTCTCTCTTCCAGGGCACAAATGGATCCCAGCTCTGGGATACTGCTTTTGCCATCCAAGCCTTCTTGGAGGTAATGCACCCTTTAGTGCGACATGCTGCCTTGGGAAAATGGTCTCTGTTCACATGTCCCTAAATACCAGAGCTCCTACTGTGCACCCCCTTGGAGCTCTGCTGTGCCAGTTCTGGCCTGGCATCCTGTGACTGAGCTGGGAAAACATGTCTCCCTGCAGCCCCTTGCTGACTGCTTGCTGTGCATCTCTGTTTCCAGGCAGAAGCCCAGGAGATGCCTGAATTCATCTCCTGCCTCCAGAACGCCCATGGGTTTCTCCAGTTCTCCCAGGTAAGCAGAGCTGGTCAGTGGTGTCTCACACACTGGCTGTGCAGGCTTGGCTGTTTCTCAGAACCCTGTTGGATGCATCTGTTGCCTTCTGAAGAGATCTTCTGAAGGGCTGGACTAGCAAAGTCCTAGGGCCCAGCCTCCTGTTTTCTGCTCCCTGTTTTCAGGGAACCATCTTTGAAGCTTGGAGAGGACCTTGGCAAGGGCCAGGGATGCTTGGGTTGGCTGCCTGAGCTTAGAGAGGCTGGAAAACTGAAAGCTTAGGCTTTTTTTCCCTTCATCTTGTCTGGTACCAACACATTTGAGGCACCCTTCTGGGAAACCCAGGATTATTGGATAGTGACTGTAGGAGCTCAGCTTCTGCTGGCCTGGCCAGCAGTGGCTCAAGGTGAGGGTCACTGTCACCAGCAGCTTGGTGCAGATGCAGTCACGGGTCTTGTCCATGGTGCTACCAGCAGGAGCACTGAAAGTAGATGGTTTCCTCGCAGGCAAGTTCCCAAAGGAGACTTTAGCAATGCTTGCTGAAACCAGGCCGAAAGGTGATTTCTCTTCTCCCTGCTCCAGACCTGACCTCTTTCCTGTCTACTTCCCTCAGCTGAAGGCAGGTGCTGTCCACTCCCACATGGTTCTGCACCTGCAATGGTTTCAGCCTATGGTCCTGCAGCCAGGCACCTCCAGGCTGCCCTCACTTGTTTCTTGTCTCCTGCAGATCCCAGAGAACCCACCCGACTACCAGAAGTATTATCGCCATATGAACAAGGTATGATGGCTGAGACTGGTCTTTGAAGGACGCATGACTGCGGCAGGGATTTGGGCACAGGAAGAAGGAATCAGGGGCAGCACCTGCTCTCTTCCAAGAATAGAGTGAAGGAGGGAAGGTGATCCTGCTCCCTAAGCCCACCTGATCCTTTTCCAGGGTGGCTTTCCCTTCAGCACACGGGACTGTGGCTGGATTGTGGCAGACTGCACAGCAGAGGGCCTGAAGGCAGTTATGCTGCTGCAGGAGAAGTGCCCCTTCATAGCCAAGCTTGTGCCCCCTGAGCGCCTCTTTGATGCCGTGAATGTGGTAAGAGCTGCAAAAATTAGGCCAAGGGACATGCAGGACTGTAAGAGAAGCCAAGGCCCAAGGAATTGTTAGATCGGGTATTAGATCTGAGCTAGTGTGAGGCCTAGTCTGGCAACACTGTTTGTCGTGATTCAGAGCTGCCTATGTGACCTAATGTGATGTGATGGTCCAGATTGGGCCTGCCTGTCACGGTCGTTTGGGACCTGGGTTTTCTGCCAGCCCCATAGACCTGTAGGTATGTTGTCCTCACAGTTGGCTTTGGGCCAGACTGGAGTAGTACTGCCCATGAGGTTGTCCCATCCCCCTGTCTGCTTTTCTGGGCAGTTGCTGAGCATGAGGAACTCAGACGGAGGCTTTGCCACATATGAAACCAAGCGAGGAGGCCACTTACTGGAGCTGCTGAACCCCTCAGAGGTGTTTGGTAAGGGGAGCTGTGGGGGCTGGTTGTCCTGCCCACTGTGAAGGGACAAAGTGGCCTGGGCTCACCATGCCCAGTGGGTGCCTGAGGTGGATCAGTGTGCCCTGGGTCTGAAGGACAGACATCTGGCCTGGAGGCTTGCCCACACAGGGGCTGTGGCACTGATACCCTTTGCCTGCTGGCAGGTGACATCATGATTGACTACACATATGTGGAGTGCACATCAGCTGTCATGCAGGCACTGAGACACTTCCAGAACCAGTTCCCTGAGCACCGAGTCCTGGAGATCAGGTAAGGCACTGAGGTGAGAGCTGGGCAGGGGAGAAGAGAGGCTCACTATCCCAAGCTTCTTGCCACAGCCTCCTGAACAACGTAGCTGCCTATCTGCATGCTCTTGCCTCTTGTGCCCTCCAATAATGGGACCCATCAAAGCCTCAGAGGGGCTGATGGAGGCCCCAGTGAAGCAGACACTGAGTTTGAGCTGCTGAAGTGGATGACTTCTTTCCTGTCCAGGGAGACTCTACAGAAGGGCCTGGATTTCTGTCGCAAGAAGCAGCGACCAGATGGGTCCTGGGAAGGGTAAGCTGTGTTCCCAGCACCCAGTTTTCTTCTGGCTGCCCCAGTGGGAGAGGGATCATAATGGCTAGCATTCCTGGCTGGCAGGATCTGTGGGAGGGAAAGTAGGGGCTGATCCTCCTCTAGCTGGTGTGCTTTGCTCTCAGTTACTCTTCCTCCAGCCCAGGTAGAACAGGTATCTTGTGCACTGCACAAGACCCAGAGAAATCTGGGGTGGCTCCATGTCTTAGTTTGAAAGAGAGGTGTCTGCTAAGGAAGGCAGGAGCCTCCTTTGGAATGGAAGATGCAACCCCCTTCCCTCCAAATTGTTATAATTTTGAAATTAAGGGGTTTTCAGGCAAAGATGTGAGGAATAGGAATGACAGTTCTTTACTAGTATATATGAAACAAAACAAACAACAGTTACTATGGCAGTTGTAACAAAACAGAACAGACACCCGGTGCAGCCTTGTTGGCTGCCACTTTCCCCTTTGGTGTAGATCCGGTCATATCCGGCAGGGGCGCTGGTGGCTCCCGGTGAGCAGGGCGGGTGCGATGGTTCCCCCGCGCCTGCAGGGGGCGCTCCGGAGCGATCCTGGGCACCACGCGGTGGCGGCCGAGAAGCTTCACAACCTCCCGGGGCAGCCGACCCCGGTGTCCGGCAGGACCCTCGGGGGCAGCAGGCTGGAACAGTAGGGATGAACACAAAATCCCGGGTGATAGAGGAGATGTATCGAGCTCTGGAGCTGCAGCGGAAACCCCGGGACCTCTCGGCAGGCAGGGAGTGAGGAGCTACAGTGTAGCAGAGGCTTGCAGGGGCGTCTGAGGAACGACAGGGGCAGGGCAGCTGTGGCCTGGCTCCCAGTGGGGCAGGGAAAGGCGGGCTTAGAAGTCCGAGGTTTTTCCCCTGAGGCACCAAAACAAATGGGGAAAAGGTCCCTCTTTTAGTGAGGTAGGGTATTAAACAGGGTCCCAGGAGCAGCAGCCAGCGAGATCCAGTGAGGAAGTTTAACTCACAGTTGAAGAAAAGGCAGCAGAAAGGCAGAAAGTCTGCGACGGTAATGAATCCTCTTCAACCCGAGAGCAGCTCCTCTCCCCTCAAATGCCGGAAGAATAAGAGAGCTAGGAGCCGTACTCAGCCCCTTTTTGGCAGTTCAAATCTCGCAGCATGTCGCTTTACACCAGAAAACCCCAGGTGAAACAGAGCAACCAGCTGGACTCCTCCCCTTGTGGCCAGGTCTTTTGTCTCTCTTAAGCGCTTGGTGATTTGTCTCTTAGCAACCAAATATGGGGAAAATTCTTTTAAGAAAAAAAGAAAAAAAAAACAAAAGGAGACCTCTTAAAACCTCAACACTCCAGCTCCTGTAGTCCCAGTTCTGCTGACACCTGAGTTAGCTGGGAAGCAGGTACTGGTGGGACTGGGCATGGTTGGGAGGTAGGGGAAGGCAGGCTGCAGCTCTGTGCCTGGCTCTGCTCTTCTGTGAACACAGGCATGTTGCAGCCTGCCTCTCCCTGGCGCCTCGCGCCCCTGACAGTGCTGCTCTCCCCTTCCTCCTAGGAGCTGGGGTGTTTGTTTCACCTATGGCACCTGGTTTGGTCTGGAGGCATTTGCCAGCATGCAGCACATGTACCACGACGGGTGAGAAGGGGATGTCGGGGTGTCCTGCCCCTACCTACCTCCTGGGCCAGGGTAGGACTCCATGGTGGGGCTGGATGGATGCCCTGGCTGCGCATGGACTCTCCTGCCTCAGGAACTGCTCCTCCCAAATCCTGTGCCTGCAGTACTTGTGCAGTCCTTGTGCAGGCCAGGGCACTTGCTGCCTGACCCTCAAACTCTTGGGGCAGTCCCGGCCATGGGCACTGCTTTTCTTTGCAGCTGAGATCAGTGGGCATCCAAACACTCTCTGTCCCCAGTCTTGCCTTGATTCTGGTCCCCATCCTTGCAGGACTGTCTGCCAAGAGGTGGCCCAGGCCTGCCAGTTCCTCGTCTCCAAGCAGATGGCAGATGGTGGGTGGGGAGAGGATTTCGAGTCCTGTGAGCAGCGCACGTACGTGCAGAGTGCTGAGTCGCAGATCCACAACACCTGTTGGGCCCTGCTGGGGCTCATGGCTGTCAGGTAAGAGCAGCCCCACCTGGCCCCAGTGCTCAGGGAAAAGGGAGATGCAAGCTGGGTTGGGTGACCTTGGGTCTGGCTGGTGTGACCCAGTGCAAAGCAAAGCTTTTAATCATGACTACAGGCCTCCAGCCTGGGAAAATGATATATTCATAGTATCTAGTGTCTTGGGGTTGTGGGAGCCCTTCCCGAAGCACTCAGCATGCCTGGGGCAAGCTCGGGGCAGCCTAGAGGTGGTTCAGTCCCCCAGGCACATGAATGGTTTTGCAGATGGTTTGGATAAAGATGTTCACATCTCCCTTGTGCTTTGCAGGTACCCTGACATCGGTGTGCTGGAAAGGGGCATTAAAGTGTTGATGGATAAGCAGCTGCCCAATGGGGACTGGCCTCAGGTACATCTTTAGTCTTTCCAAGGTGTTCCTGAACACACAGCAGTCCCCTGTCACTCATACCATTCTGCTCTGCTTGTCTCTCAGGAGAACATTGCTGGGGTGTTCAACAAGTCATGTGCCATCAGTTACACCGCGTACCGCAACATCTTCCCCATCTGGACGCTGGGGCGGTTCTGCCGGCTGCACCCCAACAGCCCTCTGGCTGGGCAGCTGCCAGCCAGAGCAAGACCCTCGGCTAGGGCAGGACAGGAGGAGCAGGGAGCCCTGTCTGCTTGAACCTGGGATGCTGGATATGCCATGGCCCTGGACTTGTCTTGGATTCTGGCATCTGCATGGGGCTATAGCGGTGTGTGCTGCCTGGGCTGTCTCAGTGCTGATCTTAGCATGTGGACTGCTGCCTCTGACAGGGAGGGGTGCTGCACCGGTGCTGAAGAGCCTCTGCTTGCTGTTGAACCTCTTCTAAACATTCTCTTTCTAAGTTTTTTTCCAGGTATATTCTCCATCCCCAGATGGGGAGTTAAGTGCCTTTTCAGACAATTTAGAAGATCTGACAAAGCTGCCAAGCTGTGTTGTATTCCACACCTGGACAAACTCTCATCCTGGCTTGCAAGGCTGCCTTTATCATTGCAGGCTGTCTGTCTATACCAAGAGTGTGGGATTTGGGGCCTCCCCTGTGCCCACCATCGGGGGGGCGGGGTGGGGGCACTGCACAGTCCTTGCTGAGCTGACCCCTGTACTGTACTGTGGGTGCCAGTGATGGCCTTTGATTTGCTCTCTCTACTCTGGAGCCTGTGCTGAGAGGGGAAGGACACCTGTCCTCCCCCAGGTGTGGAAAAAAGGAGTGCTTTGCTTAATTTTTTTATTGTTCTCTCCCCCCAGCTGGTGGCACCTAGCTTCCGCAGGTGAAGTCACCACCAGCCCGTGGAAAAGGGGCAGCTGAAGCAGAAAGCAGTGAGGTGGTTGGCATCATGGCACAGCCTGAGCCCCAGGGCTCCAGCCTTCCCCCAGCTCAGGCCATGGTGCCTTGGGGCATTCACAAGTCATTGTCAGAGCTGGAAGTCAGACAGGATAATAAATTGCAAAGCGTGATGCAAGAGGAACTTCACTGTGTTCTCCTTTCCGTCTGCTAGTGTGTGTCCCAGGCAGAGGGGAGCTGGCACAGCAGCCTCATGTCACATGGCTCAGGTTCCCTGTCCCCAGACGTATGGGCACCATCTCCACCAAACTATGCTGGGAGCCTGTGCCTCCTCTAATTCATTTAGCCCCAGAAAACTATAATCAAGGAAGCAGCTGACTAAAGGGGAATGATCACTTCCTTCATCCTGCTGCTTACACTCATGCGGATAAGCAAGATAGAAAAACTTACTTAAGAAGATTCAACTCAGGCTGTCTCAACTCAGTCCCGTTTGCCTTTTCCAGATTCTGGACATCTTTACACCTGTCTGTGATATTACTCTGCATATAAATTTCTTGCTGAAACTGAATTATTCAAGTGTCACACAGTGATGTGTCTTGAGAGGACATGGCTGTGTAGATTTCACCTATTGTTAAAATCTCCTCCAAGCTGCAATTTTGGATTGAGCACATGCAGAAGCGATCAAGTAGATACAGGATGTATTTAGTGTAATTCTTGTTTGATGGAAACTGCTTCTTCCAGGAATCCTCTGACACTCTTCCCAGAGATCTTCTAGAGTGTTTTGATTTCTGATTTCAGAGATCCCAGGTGTCAGCCCTAGACTACTCCCAGGATGCTACCTGAGGTCATTTTTCTCCTTTGGAGAAACTCTCAGCTCTGGCATCTATCCAAGATTAATCCCAGGCATCTGGAGTCTTTTGATCTATGGTTTTGGGACCGACATCCTGGGTGGCAGCTCCCGACTCCTCCAAGAAAACTTCCTGAGATTATTTTTCTGTTTTGGAGGAAATCTCTTTCTGTTTCTCAGGAGATGTAGCACATGAAAAGAGGGATACAAATGCAGACTGTTTTTTCACACGCAATAAAAAGAGAGCCAAGACTTAGCCATGACCATGGTGATCCTAAGCACCATGATGTCCTCTTGACATGATGCCACCCACTTTGCCCCACATGCACTTCCAGTGTCATGGTACACTTAGGAGAAGACAAGTGACCCTCAGGGTCTGTACAGGGACCGGTACTGTTTAATATTTTTAGGAATGACATAGATGAAGGGATCAAGTGCACCCTCAGCAAGTTTGCAGATGACGCCAAGCTGAGGGTGCAGTGACACACCTGAAGGTCTGAATGTGATGCAGAGGGACCTGGACAAGTTGGAGAAGTGGCCCATGGAAGTCTCATGAGGTTCAACAAGACCAAGTGCTGATGCTGCACCTGGGTCAGGGCAACCCCGAGCATCAATCCAGCTTGGGGGATGAAGGAATGGAGAGCAGCCCTGCCAAGGAGGACCTGGGGGTGCTGGTAGTTGAGAGCCAGATATGCCTTGGCCATGTGCACTCACCCCCAGAAACCAACCATGTCCTGGGCTGATCTCACAGCATGGACAGCAGGAGAGGGGATTCTGCCCCTCTGCCCTGCTCAGGTGAGACCTGAGCACCTGCAGAGCTGCCTCCAGCCCTGGGGTCCCAGCACAGGAAGGACATGAAGCTGTTCTAGTGAATCCAGAGGAGACCATGGAGATGTTCCGAGGGCTGGAGCCTTCTGCTGTGAGGAAAGGGTGAGAGCCAAGGGTGTTCAGCATGGAGAAAAAAGGCTCCAGGGAGACCTTAGAGCCTCTTCCTGTGCCTAAAGGGCTTCGAAGAGAGCTGGAGAGGAACTTTGGACAAGACCCTGGAGAGCCAGGACAACAGGGAATGTCTTCACACTGCCAGAGGGCAGGGTTAGATGAGATATTGGGAACAAATTCTTCCCTATGAGGGTGGTGAGGCCCTGGCACAGGTTGCCCAGAGAAGCTGTGGCTGCCCCATCCCTGGAAGTGTCCAAGGCCAGGTTGGATGGGGCTTGGAGCAACCTAGTCTGGGGGAAGGTGTCCTGGCCCATGGCAGGGGGGTGGAATGAGATGAGCTTTAAGGTCCCTTCCAGCCCAAGCCATTCCCTGACTCTATGACTCCATGACTTTATGACCTACCTGCTGCTGAGTGTGGGGCACTGCCAAGCAATGGGAGATGCAATGAGGAAGCAGTGGCATGAACAGGGACACGTGAGTCACAGGCTTCAATTCTCTGAGGGGGAAGATGAGGAAGGAGGCTGCTGACTGCTTACATCTTCTACATGACACTATCCTCTCTGAGCAGGAAGGTTCCTGGTCCCCCAGGACACAAGGAGGCTGCAGGCTAACCACTCCTACATCCTACCTAACTCATCCTACAGCATCCCCTCTGGGACAAAGGCTCCTGTCCTCTCAGGACAGAAGGAAACTGCTAAGCACCCCTTTGACCCTACAGAAACCCTTCTGGGCAGGAAGGCTCCTGTCCCCCCAGAACAGTCACTGTGATTTTGAGCAGGAAGGAGAAGGAAGGAGGAGGAAGGAGAAGGAGGCTACTGGCTAACTACCCCTTCTACCCAAGAGGATCCCTTCCAGGCAGGAAGTCTCTTGTTCCCCCAGGACAGGGACTGTGTTTTTGGGCAGGGCAGCAGCCATGGACACAGTCAGCCTGTACCAGCTGGATTCTGCTATCAAGGGCAAGGCTGATGTCAATTCTGCAGTCCTGCAAAAACTTCTGCAGGTCATGCTGGAGCAGCAGGTGCTCCTCCACCAGACACCCCCTGCTCCATGTCTCCCCACTTCCTGAGCAGCACTTACCACTGTTGCAGTACAGGCAGCAAGAAAAAATGGAGGTCCAAGTCAGAGCTCAGGTTAAGGGAAATGATATCTCACTTCATTTAATTACAGGCAGGCCTTATATAATCCTTGCATTGGTCTATGGCAAGGATCATTGGTCCCTGGTCCAACCACCTCTCCAAGTGATTGGTCAGACCCCACACCACCTGTTAGACTCCTAATAAAACACACCTGCAAGATGTTTAGAAAACCATCCTGTTTGTTTATGTGGAAACCAAGGACTTTCACAGAATACTTGCAAAGTGCTGGATTTTTCTCTGCCAGCAGCTTTTCAGCATCCACAGTTCCCCCTTTTTGATTAAAGACCAAAAAGGGTGGTGTTTGCAATCCTCCACAAGGGGCCCCTTTGCAGAAGGAGAACACACACACCAAGAGGGGTCTGTTTGGTAATGGCCAGTTACCAGACAGAGCCTAAATCCGATGCCGATTTAAAGTGGGCAGAGAGACTTTCCAGCCCTTTCATAGAAGATACATCCAACAAAATCAATTCTAAATAAAGCTTGAGTCAGTAATTAATAACATTCTGACTCCAAAATGAAGGAAAATAAAGAAAACATAAAGTTCCATTTTTGTTTGCAGAGGGTCCATGTGACTGATGGCAGTCTCTGCTTGTAGATGGTCCATTTGACTGTCGATCAAACCAAATGGAAAGCATGTAACAGGCATACACAGCTCTGATCTCCTAAAATGCATCCAAGGGGAGGTCATCAGTATTTCACACAGTGACCATGAGACCTCATCTGGTATTGCATCAACACACCTCTTTGTGTCTGGATATCCCTCTCAGGGTAACAGTGCAAATTTCTGACGAATGCAAATTTCAGGTACAAGTCATGGTGGCAACAAGTGTCTGTTCTGGAGAAGGTTCCTCTCACCTGGGTTGGCATTTGCTGAGTTGACGAATCTTTGATCATAGCTGCAGTTTACCTGGAAAGAGCTCAGGACATGCTCTCCCACATTAATTAACACCAGGGGAGGTTACGGTGATCTCTGCCACCTGCCATATCATCTCTCAGGGTCCAGCATTCAAGGACTCTAATGTTTGGGAAATCCATCCACTCTACAAGGAACAGAGGCGTTCTGGGAACAGTGATTATAGCAAAGTGGGGAATAAAAAAAACCCATCTGTCAGAAGATTACCTTTATCCCACTAACAGAGTGTTTGGAGCATCTGAGGAAAGAAGCCAGAGAAGGCATATGTAGAGACCTGTCACTAATCCTGCAAAGGTAAGCAGAGGGACAAAAAAAGAAAGTGTTACTGGTTTTAGAGACAAATAAGCCTGCTTGTTTTAGAGAAGTTTTGTACTGAATGATTCTGAGAAGTTACCAGACAGTCTCCCTCCTATCTTAAAAATCCAACAAATCTGTAAAAATCCCTCTTCTAAGAGAAAGTTTTGGGCTTTCTTTGTGGACAATCCCAAGAGGAATGAGTTTGCCTCCTTGGAAACTGCCTTCAATGAGCTGGAGAGGGAAAAAAAACCAGGGGGGTGATAGAGTGGCAGGGATTTGTAGAACCAACCCACCCCCCCTCAGAGGGAGGAGGGCATGTGGCCGGGCTGGCAGTGTTTAGTTCGTACCTAAACAAAATACCTGTCAAAAGAATTAACCCACCTGCTACAAAGCCCCAAGACAACATAGAGAGAACTGGGCAATTCACATGAAACCCCCAAAAGCAAGCTTTGAAGTGTTTGAGAAGTAATGAAAATGTACAAGAAAGCAATGATTCCATGTTTAAAGGCAAACAAGTAGCTAAAGACTGTCAATTGTGTTTAAAAGTGATGGTTGAAGTGAAGCAAGGTGTAGGTAGGTGTAAATATGGGGGGCGAGTGAAGTGTGGGAAGAGTGGTGAAGTGATTGTAGCTGAGAGGAAAAGCAGTAGTAGTGTTTTTGTATGTTGGGTTTGGGTTTGTGTGTGTTTGAGGCTGAGCTGTGTGAGGAAAATGAGATGTTTGTTGAGTGCATATGGTGCTGGGTTTTGGTGTCCATCTCAGCATGTGTGTTGCTGAGGCAAGTGCCTCTCAAGTTCTTACACTTTCTTTGTGCCCAGCCAAATCACACAGCAGCTGAAGTCTGTCGTGCAAGATGTAGCTTCTGATCTGTTCCCTTCAGCAGCATCATTTGTAAAGTCACCAGGACTAAACTTCACCATGGGGAGAATCTTCAGAGTTGAACTGTGCCGGGCTGGAACTCGCATCCCTGGTGTTCATCAGCGTCAAGCTGGAAGTGAGGGAGCCACAAGGAGGGTTTGCCTTCCTACTCCTTCCCCTACTGGGTATCTTCACAGAAAGGCCACAAGCACAGTAAGTGTGAGGGCTAAATTTCGCTATGGGATGGCTGTCATTCTGTACAGGGCTCAAACCCACGACTATTTTTGACGCTGTGCTTGAAGCAGCTGACTGTAAACATCAACTCGTCCTTTGATTCCCGACTGCATATCCTGAAAGAAAGGCCTTCAGCACTCTGACTGGTATCTACCCAGGGCACTCTTGCATCCCTGATTCCGCAGGGACCCCACTGCGGACACGGGGCCGTCCCTGCCACACTGATGTCCTGCCCTGGTTGTCCACGGGACATCGAGCGCTGGCCGGGTCCTCCCCGAGGCGAGGCCCCCCCACAGCACCCGGCAAAAAGAGCCCCGAGCAGAGACCTCAGCGCTGGGGGTCCCGGGGAAAGCCGGCGGTGCTCGGCACGGCCCCAGCCCACCCAACCGGGGCGAGTGCCAGGAAAGGTCCGAGTCCCCGCCCGGCACACCCCTCGGAGCGGTTGGGATCCGGAAATGCGCTCGCCAGACCCTGCCGCAGGAACGGGAATCGCTGTGCTCGGCAACTCCCCGAGGGCATCGCTGTGCCGAGCTGAGCTCCAGGGCAGCGCGGCCGCTCCTCGGGCGCAGCGGTGTTGCGGTTCCTGCGGCACAGCTGCGGCCCCGACAGCCCGGCCAGGGCGGCCCTGTCCGTGCGGGGCTGTGCCAGTGCTCCATGCACTGAGAGCGACTTTCAAGTCCCTTTCCACGTGCTGAAAAAAACCCAAGCAACCCCTTCCTCCAGTCCTGCGTGCGCCTTCCGAGGGACCTCAAGCCCCGCAGGAATCCCCCCGAATCGGGACAAAATGCTGGCAGGTGGGAATTTGGAGCAGGGAGGCTCTGAGAGGGCTGGGTTCTCCCCCGGCTCGTGCCCCGTCCCAGTCTGTTGCTCGTCCCGACGCTGGTATTTAGCCTCGCTGTTCCCCCACTCCTGCAGCGTCCCAGGCGCCACAGAGCCCCGAGCCCTTGGTTAGGCAAAGGGTCGGTGCCAGGTCTCGGGCCCTTGCCAGGGCCCCGGCCGTTCCCCCATCCCCGGCACAACCTGCAGCCAACACCTCAGCTCCCACCGAGCTGTATAACAAGGAACAGATGCCTCTCATAGGTATGAAAAATAAAAGATATCAATCAATATCAGATATCAATCTGCATACATCTTGGTGAATGTCACATTTGCCACCTCCTGGCCTCTCGGTGATCCAAAGCATTTCCAAAGTGTCTCCCATCCCTGCGGCCAGTTCCCTCGAGGACAGACTGTGGGACTTGCTGTCCTGTTTCTTTTCTGAGGCTTCTCTGTTGCAGGTGCCTTCAAGGCACAATTGCTGCACTTGTTGATCTGGAGCTTTTCTGAAGCATCTCTTCTGCAAACAGTCCTAACTCCAAACAGTGACATGGAGCAGACACCCCCCAGAGTGCCCAAGCTGGCCTGGGTGAAGGAGGAGGAAGAAAACCCCAGAGCTGCCTCAGCACAGCAGTCT
>VZRR01006742.1:751692-766589 GCA_013398015.1 Oreocharis arfaki | reverse complement strand
TTTTTTTTTTATTTAAGTGCTGGCAACATGGTTTATTTATAACAAGGAACATATTTCAAGAGCATTTTCTATATCCATATCTATTTCTTCAATCTTTATCTCAGTAAATAGAACTTAGCGTTCACATTTGGATTTTTCTTTTTCTCCTCCTCCCTGTACTTTCTGCTCTTCAAACAGCAGAGTGGCTAAGAAACATTTGGTGAAAGTGCTGTTTGACCAGTGTTATACTGTAGAGCAGGCTCAGCGGCACTAGACAAACATTTTCTTTACAGCATTAGTTCTTTCACCTACAAGATATATCAAGCTAAAAGTTCGTAACATTGCTTTTCCCCCTCATGTGTGTTTCAATCTTTCTGACATCTGGAAAAAGTGTTTTTTGACTTGGTCCTTCCTGCATAACTTCTGTTTAAACTCGATTCACAAAAAAGATATAGTGTTTTCCTAGGGTCTGGGTGATTAAGATCATTTCTCCTTTTGCCTGGCAGTGCTACAACTCTTTGGTAGAAGGAGCCCCAAAAGAACTACTCTGGGAATTGTCACGTTTTATGATGTATGAGCTTCTTTTTCTTTCTAATTTTGCCACAAGAAAAGAAGGAGCATTCTCCCATCTGCACAGATCTCCTCAGCCCTGCTGAAGGTCGAGACTCAGAGCTGCTTAACCATTAAAATGAAAGGCCAAAATCCTGCAGAGTCCTCTCAGGCAAAGCTCCCCTCTCCTTTCATAGGTGCTCTGCTTGATGAAATGTGGAAGATCAAACGCTTAACAGATGAATAAACAGGCTTTGTTCGGCCCCCACCCCATGATCTGGGGGCTGGGACAGGGTCCTTTTCCCAAAACTGGGACAAGAGCACTGCTAATATAGTGACAGGGGTGTGGTGACAGCTGTCACCTTTTTGCCTCCTGTTAACGGGAGAACTTTTTATTTCAAATTTTGTGATTCTCACACTTGCAGACCCACTGACTGGGTCCATTCCCTATTTCCTCCAGATGCTGCTCCTCAGCAGGAGCACAGCGAAGGCCAGTCAGTTCTGGGCTCCCAAAAGACCAACTAGTCTTCACTATAAGTTCAGGTCCAGAAGAGCCATTTTCCATCACTGATCAGGGACTTAAGGTAGGATCTTTATACTGGAAGTTTCCACTGGCGTAAAATGACCAGGGTGAAAGACTTCCAGCTGCTCCACCTTAAGCACAGGCAAAGAGGAAGATGATTAAGCTAGATTAAATTTGTTTGTGAGGTAATTTGTCTTGGAAGTGAGGTCCAGTGGGATCCTGCCTACTTACAGCTGCTGAATGTGGGTCCGTATTTCCAGCCCCTTTGGCTAAGGGAAAGTCATTGCCCGTAGCGCTGAACTGTTAGAAGAGTCCTTAGCATGGGTTTGGCCTAGGTCAAAAGTTTCTGTGTCTGGCTGGTAGGTCCAGAATTAGTGCAGGAGAAACTCCAAATGAACAGCTTGGTAAGGGCCACCCATTTTGGAGAGTAAGTGAAGTTAGTCATACAGATGTGGGCTGTTAGCAGATTGCTACCCTCAGGGACAGGGACTAGAACTCAGCATATTTAATTTACTACTGTATTCACCAGTATAGACTTCAGTGCTCCTTACTATTTCTGTTATGGATGTAGAAAACTGGGAAGGAAGAAGCTATGAATGTTCCAGAAACCTGCTTTACTGTGTTCATCTGAAGGTGGGGCTGTTTTAAAATGATAGTAAAAAGCATAAAGTTCTTCTCCTCCCGCCCTCAGCACTAGACTGTGTCATGATTAATAAAACAATTTAAAGAACATTTTCCATTTCTTTTTTCCATCTGCCCTGCCTTGCCCTGACCTCAAATTAGCTAAATGAAACAGTGACCCTCTTGAATGTGCGTTCCTTTCTGTGCTAAAATCCCAGGCTCTGTCTTTTCAGACCTAGAACGTTGTTATAAAGATTAACTGTCCATCTCTCCCTCTGCTTTTAAACCATCTCATGGCAGTCCTGCTTTGTAGCCCCTGTCATTCGTAGCTGCCTTGTATTTTCACAGAGGCACCACTGCGGAAGGTACAAAGAAAAAGAAGACAGAACTGCTCCTCCCTGTTACTCATAATCACGAAACGTGGTCTGGCCATTCAGCTGCAAAAATCTTCAGAGCAGAGCTGTTTTCATTCCTGATAGTGTTACTTCTGCAATGCAGAAATAATCAAAACTCTTTCCTTCATGCACAGTTATATAAATGTGAGACACACCTGTTCGTAAATAGTACTGAAATGTGTAATAGTTAGTCCACGCTTTGTAATCTCCTTGTGGCCACAGGGAAGGTTTGTTGGGGGAAAGGTGTGGTTACATGATGTCTTCACTGGTGATTTCAGTTAAGGACATGCGCTCTGTGCTTGGGCTGTCAGCGCACAGCTCCTGCCCTGGTGCTATTGTGACTCTTCCGGGAAGGATCATTTAGCCTTAAAGCCTTTCCAACCTGACGTGGTAACTTCAGGAAGAGATGAGGAACCTGGGACCTGCCTGCACTGCAGGTAGAGATGGCACTGTAAACCCTGGCTGGAGATGAAGTGCCTCCCAGTGAGCAGCACTGGGATTTCTGCAGCCTGGTAGGCTGAGTGCTGCTCCAGGTGGGTGATGGGGACTCCTGGCTGCCTCAGCTTCAGACCTTCGGGTCACTCGGTGCCATAGGGCAGGTAGAGCCATTTGGGATCATGATCATGGTGTTTACTTCATCAGACTGAAGGCAGGAGACACTTAGCAATGGTGAAAACTGGGCTGGAGGTGGCAGCAGACCCTTATCATGAAAAAGGAGGCACGTGGTTCCAAACTGGGTATTTTTAGATTTTCTGTTTCCAAAGTGTCTAAGGTGCCTTTTCCCAATGGAGGCACTGTTGTTTCAAATCACTTCCCTGCAATTTTGATTATGTAGGCCTGACATCCAAAGCCATGTTCATGCCAACCTATGCACACAAAGCTTCCTCTGATCCTATGAAACTCTCTCTGGAGTCTCAGAGTTTCCATATTCAGCCTCCTCCCCCTTTGGCACTTTGTGCTTTGTAGTACCTGCAGCCTACTGGGCTTTGAGACAGATCAACATCACAGCCTTGTCACATTAGTCCATCAGAGAACCAATCCACTTTCCTTGCTCTTCTGAAATCAGGGAGGCAAATTTGTGCCGTTAATATTTCAAGAAGTACTGGCAGAATTGCACCTACCTTTGTGCATAAAGCCAAGCATAGAGTTTATACCTAAATTGAGATGTCTGTGTAATTTTACATGTTGAAAATGGCAGACTCATTCCCCCGTTTCTAAACATGATTAGAAATTTTTCCAAATTTTAAAATTATTTTCCTTCTTGATATGTTCAGGTGTGTATGTAGAGGGAGAGGGGAATTTTAACACAGTGACATATTACACTGGAGTAACACAGAATTTCAGCAGGTTGTATAATACTGCATTTTTATCCTTTCCTCCTAGCATCCTTACAAAGATGTGGAATTTATTTTATAGATGTATTTAACAACAAAATCCAGACTAATTAAACGTGGCTTGGCAGTGTCTGTCTAGGATCACAACTGAGGTTGCTTTTTAGTTTATTTAACTGAGAAGGCTTTAAAGTACAATAGCTATTTGCAGAAAAAGAAATAAAAAGTTGCAAAGAAAAATTATTGACATGAAACTTATAAAAAAGGATCCTTAATTAGCAACATTGAACATTTTTTTTGTTCTGCTGACGAAACAAGGTTCTGAAATTCACGTGGAAAATGTTATTTTATTTTGATCTTTTGGCAAAAAACCCCATATACTGCTCTCAGTGCAGCCTAATAACTCAGCTTCTCAGCAGGCCAGCTGTCCTAGAGAGTATCCACACCCTGGTGTCATTTTTCAGATTCATCCAGAAAGCTGCAAGTGAGCCACAGTGAAGGTTGGGTGCTGGAGCCCTGCATCAGGCTGCTGGTGAGGTTTATTGATAAGTGGTGGTGCCCTGGAAGAGGATATTTCAGGTGAGTGCAAGAAAACCAGATGGTACCAGATCTATAATAAGATTACCACCACCTTTGCAAGTTTTAGATGAATTAAAGCTATGATTCCCCAAACTCACTGTCTCACCAGGTTCCTTATCTGGCCATCTCCAATGTGGTCCCAGAGAGGCTCTGGATGCTGGCAGAACCAACAGCCTTTGGGCTGCACTATGTTCCCAGCTATCAGAGAAGTATTTTTCGTGGTTATCTGAAAGGTGTGGTTGCAGAGTCATGCTCCCTGCACAGAGAACATGAGACAGGAACATGCTCACCATCAGCAGTCCTTTCTTTGGTTAAAAAAGCCCCAACAGGAAAACTTCAGTGCCTTTACACATTAGGTTGTGAGTTAGGTGCTATGACTAAAGGGTAGGTAAGCTATGTACACCACCCTCGTCAGCCTGAGGGCATTCAAACCCACATTCACTACTGAACTGGGGAGTACCTTGAGACATACCCACGAAAATAAGGTGGTGTGGGAGGGTTCATCCAACCTTTCCTACTGAAATGGTGTTATGGTGTTGCATATAATGTGGGATTCATATGGCTTGAATGTCAACCAAGATGGGAGATGACTCAAGCTGCTCAGGGTCAGGGTGTTCATCTGGTGCAGTGCACCCCAGGGCTGGTCTTCTGCTTCCCAAGTAAATGCTAGTTACTAGGACACTCTTAAAAAAAATTCTTTTCCTATAAAATACTGATATTATTAAAAGAGTGATCCTAGGCCTGCTTTCCTGGGTGACTTTGGCAGATCCCACGGAGCCCACTGCAAATGCTGAGTAGTTTGGAGACACCTTCTGCATTTGGTGCAGAAACTCCAAGGTTATGTGGGAGTCCAAAGACATTGCTGTGGCTTGTGGCTCCTATTGATCACAGTAGAATGCAAGGTTTGGGGTTTTCAGGAGTATTTTTAGATTATTTTTCTGAAGCTACAACTCTGCTCTAGCTGAACTAACCTGGGTCTTGGGTTCTGTTCCAGTGACCAAGATCCCTGAAGACCCATCTTTGACTCAACGGGGCTGTCAATGTGTGCCTTTGAGCAGTGTGTGAATCCCACTGCTGAAGGCAATGTGCCATGCCATCCAATTTTCCTAGCCAGACAAGTGTCCAGCATTGTCAGTGCCTGGTAACTAATGCACACAGTTTTGACTTTACACAATGCAGCGCAATACATTTGGCTCCACAATTTGAAAAGGGTCTGCCCTTTGTCTCTCTTTATCAGTATTATCTGACATTGAGTTATGAGCTGCTAATGACCCAGAGATAATGAAAGTCATGTCTCAGAAAGCTCACAGTTTGAAACACTGATGCAAGAAGACAGGAGAACCACTCAAGAAATCCAGTGGGAAGAATAATCTGTGCCTTTGAGCATAATATGTATTTTAATTACTGTTTGTTTGGCACTCTGGTAGGGAATATGGAAGAAAAAAGCTTTTAAAAGAGTTTCCAATGGGTTGACGGCAGTGGTTTCATTTTCTTAGCTGAATTCCCCTTCTTCCCTTAGTTTTTCTTCTCAGAGGACTGGCACTTTGATAAGTGTTGATGGAAAACACTGTCTTTTATGCTTAATGTGGGTGTGAGTAGAGGGGAGAGTATATTGGAAGTTCTGCATGCAAGCGCCAGGAATGCCTGTGGTTCCCACACTCGAAGGAGCAGAACAACTGCTCCTCCTAGGAGGGCCAGCAGTGTCAAAAGGTGCAAAGCAATGAGAAGGTGGGCTGTAGCCCAAGCTTCTGTCTCTTGCCTAATTCTGACTGATTTGGAAAGCTAGGCAAGGTCATGTAAATCAGGAGCTTAGTGCCCCGGCATTGCCTTCTGAAGACATTTCTCTGAGGTGTCTTTACAGTAGTTTTGCAGACTTTGCTTGGGCCAGTCTCCTGTTGGAGGCTGTTGGGCACTTTTTCTCCTCAGTTGTAATGATTTCTGTGTAAATTATTCAAGATTTACACTGGTATGATCTGGATGAGGATCTGGTGCAAGTATCCTGCAGATATGCCAAGAAAGAGGCAGTTGTATGTGAACACATTCATTATGCGTATTACCCCAGAGAGGCAAGCCACTGTCTCTGCTTGCCACTTCAAAGGAGTAGAGTGGGTCTGTTAAGAGACTAGCAAAATCCACAAGATGCCTCAAGGGAGAATAATTGAGATTTCATTGATTTGTACAGACAGCAATGGAGACAGAAATCTCACACTTGATTTTAAGTTTATACAGCACACTTTTCTCAAGTATGCTGTTGTATCCCAGTCTAAAACCTTCAGCTAAAACACTCTGCAGCCCAGCAGTGAGGCTCCATGATCTTCACAATATGCCTTTGCTTTTGTTTTTATAAGTCAAGAATATGCAGCTGATGAAAGACTGTCACAGATTCCCTGCAGAGCACTCCCAGTCTGAATCTCTCTCTCATGCCACCAGAATGAATCAGTCTGCAGACAGCAGTTTTTAGCAAAGATGCTTTATTACCAGGGCTGCAGCACCAACTAGGACGAGGGAGCTCATTACTTTTAGAAAATTATTCTGGTGTTTGAAGTTCTTTTACAACCCCAAACTGGAGAAATTGCAAAGCTCCACATTTCTTTTTTAATGAGAATGAATGCACTAGATCTCTTTAATTAGACAGAGGTGGAAATGTGTTAAATACCAAAGGACAACTCTCCATCTTCACGTAAAGGCACAGATGGACTGACCCGAGCTCCCAGTGGTAATAAAGCATCCTGGTGTGTTGACTAACACCGTTAGCTCCTGCTGGGATGAAAAGAATTGGTGGGTATTTCCAAACCTTCATGATCATGAAGTACCATGAACAGGAAAAAAATGCTGTACACCTTTGGATTGCTTATTTTCTAACTATACACAATCTTTCTAGAGAGTCTCACTGATTTACACATGAAAAATAATTTCCTGTTCCATTTTCCTCTCTGCTTCCACACCATCCTTGTTTTAGAAGCAGCCATCTAAAGTATGGAGGCAGTAGACTATTTTAGAACATTGTTACTTCCATTTTGAGTGGTTTAACTTTTAAACATTATATGCTGAGTCTAGGACTTTGTGAGAAGCATGGTTGCTAAAAATCATGCTGAAACCGAAGTAGAGGAAGGTGATAACCAGAACAGACTGATTTTTACATGGGGTTGTGAATTAACTTATTCAGCTGGTGTGCCTTTCTGCTGTTGCCTTTATCAGCTGCTGTCATTCACTCATCTGTTACAAACGCCTAAATAAATTAAATGGAGGAAACATTGGACATCAAAAATATTGACTAGAATTCAAAGTAGCTGGGAATAGTTGCAGTGCCTATGGCTTGAATGCAGAAGAAGCAATTGTTCAGGATATAAACAAAAGCCTGAGCACAGAAGAGCTGTTTTGGAGCTGAAGGGTAATTATTGACACCAGGACTTGCAAAAGCATAAAAACTTTATTGTTAACAGAAGATCGTGCTCTTTGAGTTGAATACTTATTTTTCTTCCTCTAAACACTGAATGAAGCTTCAAAAAGACCCTAGGTAATTCTTAGCCCTGATAATTTTTACTTTTAGATTTGACACGTGAAGAGCAGGTAGAGAAAGTGTCCTTCCGTCGGCCTAGGTGATTTAGTCAGCGAAGGGGAGTAATACTAACCTACCTCTGCAACTCCCAGATGCAGGTGAGCCCCTTGAACTGTGCATTACTTTACTGTTTTGAGCAGTTACATGAAAATTGCATGACAGGAAGCATTTTAAATTGTGTGAGCAAATCTCTGCCTTCTACTAAAATGGCACCTTTTTATGTTCTCGTGTGATAGCGGTGGTAGCTCTTAGAGTAAGGAGATTACGTATGTAGTCACACTGTGGGTGGGTATGTCAGTTCTTTTCCTCACTGTTACTGTTTCAATTCACAAGCTGATTTCATCAAGCTTTAACAGAGGGTTAAGTCTCCAATATGCAAAGTTTCTGCAAAAGATCTGTGCGATGTATGGTGAAAGAGCACAAGGATCCACAGTTATCTGACCTTCACCATGTCCTGTCTTCTTCCGAGAGAGAAGTGTGGCAGAACTCATCGCTGGGCACCTGAAGCACTATTGTGGACTGTGCTATGGGAAAGTGCTTGACTCCTGACTGACTGGCTGAGCAACCAACACGGGGTGTCCTGGCCAGTCAAACTGTGTTCGTGTAGTCCTGGTCCCTACAAAGGTCTTTGTGAGAGCTGGTGAGCCTCTAGCCACAGCAGCCCCCTGGATGTGCCCTGGCCACACTCCCTGGGCTAGGGAGACCAAAAGGTGTCTCCCAGGATGCCTTGTTCTGCTCCCCTTTCCCTGGCCCTACCTGTGTGCCACCCCCGTGCCCTCAGACTATTGGTCCCTGATGTTTTCTCCCCACTCCTATTGACGCCATATAAAAAACCTGAGCACTTCCTCTTTCATCTCTCTTGCTCATCCTCTCTTGGTCTCATCCTCACCTGCCTGCCTGGACCTGCACCACACACATGGCTGGAATAAATCCTTCCTGGAGACCAATCCTGACTGTGCTGTCAGCTTACTGAGGAGACCATCCGGGGTGTCTGTGTGTGTGTGCAGTGGCCTCGTCTTGCAGCTCTCAGCCAGAGATGCTTTCAGAAGGTTGTAGCCTCTTTACCACCAAACCTCTGGCTGCAACAGGCCTGGATGTCTCTCTGCCCTCCAGCAAGCTAGACAAAGTTGATAAAAGATATAGCTAGGAGAAGAAAGAATAGAAAAACCATAAGGATGTTGTGGTAGGAGACTGAGGAGCCCTGCAGAGAAGAGAAATGAGGGAATCGAGGTTATTTTGGTGGGGCCATAGGTAATACAAGGATGAGTTCATTGTTGTGATTTGTTTGAAGGTGCAGTCAACCATGAAGCATAAATCCTGTGGAAATCATAATTAATTAGTGATGAAGCGCTTAGATTTACTTGTTGCTAGTGTGATGCATTCTTCTGCTTAATTCTCTTCGCCACATCAGGAAAGTGCTCTTCTTTTCAGACCAAGTTATATGAAGGGTCATATTTTTGACCCAAAAATGTTTACTTAATGGTTTTAATTGATGGATTGCTCTGTATCTTAGCTTAATGACAGTGGCACTTGAAAAATGTGGTGGTGATGTATGAATGAGAAAAACAAGGCTTAGATCCTGGTCTCATGCCAGATTTGTGTTAGTCAGGCTCTGGTGTATTCTGTTTTGTTGTGTTCAAGTATGTGCATAGGACCCATCAACACTGCACTCAAAGCACCTGACTTTTACAGTCATATTGAACAGTTTATTTGCCTAACTCTGATCTAATAGGAGGAAAAATCAGCAGTGATTTGATTTAAATTGACAGAGATAGTGCAATATACTTAATGTGGTGATGTCAGAATCAGGTTCATAGGATTTAATCTGCTGTGCTCATTCAGTAACTGGAAGAAGTGCTAACTGTAAAACAGTAGGCTCTTTGCTTTTCTTTCTTTTACTTGAAGTTTGTACATCTGAATCTGAAGAGTTGTAGCCTTGTGGGAAGCGCTGTAGACTTCAGGCCTCCACTTATCCCCAGGGCAGGAGTAGTGCTGGTAGCTGATATGCGAGTTTCTCTAGAGCTCTGTAAATGATTTCCCCAGTGTCCCAGAAGATCGCCCTCTCATGGGTTAGGAGGTGAATTCAGTGTAGCCTGGCTTTCTGAGCTGGCTTTAATACTTAGGACCAGTGGGCAACCTGCTGAAAGAGCAGATATGCCCTTTTTTTATCCTGCACTTACTTTCTGAAACACGTCAGGTATGGAAACGCTTCCTGGCAGAACCTCAGCCATCCTAACCCCCTCCTTCTGGCTTTAAATCTGGTGGTTCTTTCAATTATCGAATGGTGCAGTTCTGAGCTTTGAGGGTTGCAGCTCTAGGTATTTGTGATGGGGATCCTCCACTATGCTTCACCACTCACTCAGTTGTCATGTTACAGCCAATACTTTTATTTTAACTTTGAGCAAGTTTTCTGTCCTGTTTGAAAAATAAAACCCAACCAACCAACCAACCAATCAAAAAAATCATTTTGATAAAAGCTGATAACTCAGTAGTTTAAAGTTAATTTTGAGGTGATAGGGAAAAAGCAAGAAACTTTCTAAAAGGGTGAGGGAGAAAGAATTAAAACTAATTTCAGGGTGTCCTGCCACTTTTAGATAGGCACATTTGCCATTAAGTTGAGGGAAGGTTTTGACAGCAAAAGGTAGGACCAAGCTTTCTTCCGTCTTCTGTCTGTAAACAGGTAACCCTCACTTTCTCTCATGGTGTGGAGTGCCCAGCAGCCTGTAGAAAGGGTTGCTTTGTGTTGTTGTTTGCCTGAGAGCTGTTCTCCTGCCTTGACAAAAACGATGTTTGTGCAGTGTTCTGGTTTATAAACAAAATGTTCTATTTCATGTATAAAATGTGAAATGACTTACCATGAGAGTTTGATTAAAGTAGTTGAAAAGACCAAGAATTGCGTGCATGGGATTAATTTTTCTTTGATATCAAAGACCCTTTGGCTTGTTTTTTTTCTTTTTTTCAGATTGGAGAACAACTGTGCAGATAAATGACTTTGGTGTCTGCCTCAAACAGCACGTGTGATGTGAGAAATCCCCAGAGGATTTTGGTCTGGAGACTTTTTTTTTTCATGCCAAGTTGATGCAAGAACACTACAAAATAGTTTATGTAGCATTTGGGCTGATCCAGAGCCAGGTGGTGTTCTTGTCCAAAGGCCTGAATGTTTGCAGCCATCCCAAAAAGCACATCTGTAGGTCACTAAAATGCATCCTGTCTTGCCGTATAGCTGTTGGATACTGGTCTGTACCGAGAATTTGCACGTGTGAGTAGTGATGACAGTGCTAGCACTAAGCACCTTATAAGTATGCAGCACTGCCTAGAACGTGTGTTCACCACAGCTCCCCACGGTGTGCCATGTGCCGTGTATTTCCCACACCGAGCTCGCATTAGCCCGAGAAGTGATAACCACAGGCATGCTTGGGGCTGGAAGAAATGAGCTCTGCCCCAGGGTATTGCCATGAACTTTTGGCAGTCAATAATGGGCACTACCTGGTCAGTTTGATATCGTGAGTGTTACCAAGAGGAACTAGCAGAGGAGTTTAATATTTGCTAATCAGTTTATTAAGATTCCTTGGACAAAACCCATTTAAAATCATGGTTTTTTTCAGAATTGCATTTTAAAATATGGTTTATCGTCTGAGAGCTGTAGCAAAGTAGCTATAATTAAAACATGTGTAACTGTAGCCTGCACAGTTTTTAAGAATAGCAAAGTAAATTATACCCTTGTCTCTGTATGGATTATACCTAATGGTTGAGTTTCAGATACGTGACTGGGAATAAAATGTGCCTTTTAGCTTTCTTTTAAGACAGTAAAAAACTGGATTGTAATTCATTTCGTTCTTCTGCATTGCTCATCTCTGTAGTACTTGAGTGTCTTTTGCTATTACTATCAAAGTAATCTCTGTTGCATGTTTGCTATTTCAGTTTCTTAGGGAGAGAAACAAGCATGAGGAAAAGTTTTGCATTTCAACTGAATGAAATGTGAGAGTGTTTTTACAGATGCACGTGCACACAACCAATCTGATATATTTATATCTAAGTTATTTTACTTAATGCTCATAGCATGTCATTAGAAGTAGATATGTGTGGTTCAGTTCAACCAACTGATACTCTGAAAATTTGTTTCAGGTTCTCTTATACTTCAAACTTAGTCGTCTTACGTGGGAGTGTAGCCAAGAGGTCTCATTGCTACATGATGTACTATGAAATCAACACACAGTACAGACTAAACTAAAACTGGTGTTAGATAAACAGATCCAAGCATGGAGTAAGTCTGGATGACCTGAATGGATGTGTCATATATTGCTATGAGTTATTGATGACCTTTCATAATTCACAAGTGGCTCAGGTTCCCTCCACCACTTCTGAGCTATGAGATCATTAATAATGTGTGCAAATAAATAACATATCTCGAGTCAGCTCATTGTATTTCCTATTGCTCTCCCTTTCCCTCCATGTATAGTATGTATGCCTATCGTATTTATTTCAGAAACAGTGAAATTCCCACCAGCAGCTGTTGGGAAGAAAATGATATAGAATAGTTGTATCATTGGAGAGCTGTATTTCATAGCTGTGAGGTTATAGTCGTAAAATATAGCCATTTAATGTGTTAAGAAAAACTTCCGTGGTTATTTATACCAATAGGGCTATTGTATTTAAATTAACTCAACTTTACAGTTCAGTCGCATCCACTGGATCAAATCCTACCCTGACTTACAAACTGAACTCCTTGAAAATCACAAATGGCGTCATCAGTCGCTACAAAACTGACTCTGCAAATCCTCTGGATATGATGGAATCATATCAGGAATGAATTGGTCTAGCAATTAAGGTCTTTTGACCCTAAATGAGCTGTAGTCTCAGTTTTCGTTCGCCAAGTGGTTTTTTTTTTAACTTGGAGTAATGCAACTCTCTCAGCCAAAAGTGAAAATGATCCCAAGTCCATTGAAGTTAAATCTTTCTATTGTATTCCGTAGGCTTTGGATCAGCTCCTAAGAGCAGCTGCCATCTTGGAGAAAATCTATGTGAAAATTTTCCTTGATTTCACTATTAATGGTCTATGTCTTGAGACTATTTCATTTTTATATTTTTCCTACACAGTATTTAAATGCTGGTTTTCATTCCTCATTGTTCATGCGTCTTTTGCGGTCAGTTCTCATCAGCAGCTTTCTTACTGAGCTAATAAGAAAAATATTGCAGTTTGTAATCTCTTCTTTCATCTTTGTGTTTATTATATTTTGAGAATGTATGCAGTTCCATGGGTCAGTCATGCCTATGAAACAAGATTTGTTATATTGCTCAAGGTTCCTGCCTGTAGACACGTAGCCCCTTATTTCAGTTTCTGATAGGCACCGCCTGGAGAGTGCTGTAGGAATTGAACCAGTAACACATGTCCATGGGGGAAGGAATCTGAAGCCTATAATCTTTGTTTTGATGCATGTATGGCCGAGTTCTGGCAGTTCATTGATTGGTTATTAAGGCTATTTCAGCACATGGCAGTAATCGAATGTGCCAGTAGACAATTATAGCAGCGTTGTTAATGAGGCTGGTGCCAGTTTAGGAAACCTCTGCATTAACCTGGTGACTGTATACACAAAGTTAGGTTTTTAAACAGCAGAACCCTTAAATTATGGTAAAAGTACATGAATCTTATTTTGACTATTTGTTTTTTCTGTTATTATTTGAAGTGAGATTGTGCAATTAGTCAATTAAAGGAAAACTACCAGCGTGGTAAGCATACGTACCTAAGTGAATCTTCATTCTGACACTGTTAGCCATGCTGTAGGGTCAGAGAGTCATAAAATTATTTGGGTTGGGAGGGACACTAAAGATCACCTACCAAAGTTTCAACCCCACTGCCATGGGCAGGGACACCTTCCACTAGACCAGGTCACTCAAAGCCCCATCCAGTCTGGCCTATGGTCCTTCATTCCAGGTCTGAACAGGAACATTTTACTCTCTCCACTGAACATCTCATTGGGGAGCTTTTTTTTTTCAGAGAAAAGCCATTTTCGTAGTTGAAAGCATTCAGGGTGAGGAAGCCCAGAAGTAGAGAGTTACTGCTAGTTTCTGTATGGCCCAGCCTATTTAGCACAACCAGCAGTGCTTTGCTGTAATCTGTAAGGGATTACTCAATTTACTTCAAGATAGCCATCCAGAGGAAACTCTTGGAAGACATGTTTGGATGATAGAGAGGAGACAGAGAGAAAAAAAAAAAAAGTGATTGAATTCCAGCTAAGAGAGCATGGAGGATCTGGATGATGGCCCCCTCTCTGGAATGAAGCAATGTTGGCATTTGTAGCAAATATCTGAGATTATCGCTGACTTAATTGAGATTATATCTGTGCAATCAGTAAAGATTTTCTTTCAACATCTCCAAAATGGTCAGAAAACCTGATACTTCCCAAAACTGCTACTGAAGTACTGCTGCTGTTAGATTACACTGGCTACATTCTTCAAATTGTAGTGCCCCCACTTTAAATACGACTTTTTGGGAGCTTCCCAAAACATGAGTCATTTTTTCACAGACAGTTTTTCAAAAATTGTTGCCTCTGTGTTAGCAGATGCCTGTCTTTCTGCTAAATAGGCCGAAGATTCAGTTAACTGTACTAGCTGTGCTGAGTAAATCACCCTTTGGCCCCTGAATGCAGTAACTTTTCCACTATAGCCATGAAGTAATTGATGGAGTAGCACAGGAAAGCTTACATTCTCGCTGCTTGGCAAAATCATTTTTAAAAGTGTATTATTTCTTAATGGACTTAAGAGAGATGAGTAATTTAAGTCTGGTAAACATATGAGAGCAGCAGTCACCTTTTCCTTGGATGGTAGAGGAAAACATTGCTTTAAAAACTTGTCTAAATATCCTCCTACATGAACTGAAAAATTGTTTCTAAACCATCTAAGAAATTGCAAGAAATAATTTTTGTTCAAGCTAATCAGGTTCAGTACAACCCAGAGGGGTCCTGGTCAAAATTCCCCCAGCAGAAACCAGCACACAGTTTTTCCATTGACTCTAATGGGTTTTGTTGTGTTGCTCAGTGCTGATTTGAGCATAATGGGGAAACTGGCAACCAAAAGCTTCTCTCAGTCATTACAACAATGACAGACTTACTCATTGTAGGAGTGCACAGATGATTAGTTTCTGCAAAATCTGGTGAAAAACTGAAAAATTTGTCCATGGCCTTTTTTGTTGTGAATGGGCAAAGTCACCTGTAGTGCTGGGTTCAGACCTGGGCTCCTCAGAACAAGAGAGACACGGACATACTGGAGACACTCCAAAAAAGTGCCACAAAAATGTTTACTAGACCAGAGCGCCTCTCCTGTGAGAAGAAGCTGGGAGAGTTGTGAATACGAAGAGGAGAGGA
>VZRR01006742.1:638378-751662 GCA_013398015.1 Oreocharis arfaki | reverse complement strand
GAGGAGACCTCACCAGTGTGTATACCTGAAGGGTATAGAGGACGCAGCCAGGCTCTTTTTAGTGGTGCCTAGAGACTGCACCAGAGGCTGTGGGACCAAACTGAAATACAGGAGGCTCTCTCTGAAGATCAGGAAACATGTTTGTTTACTGTGAGGGTGACCAATCACTGGCACAGGTTGTGCAGGGTGGTTGTGGATTGTCCCTCCTTGGACGTAGTAAGAAGCTGACTGGATGTGGTCCTGGGCAGCCTGCTGTAGGTGGCCCTTCTTTACCAGGTGGGTCAGACCAGATGAGCTCCAAAGGTCCCTTCCAACCTCAACCATTCTGTGATTCTGCAATGAGTGGAAGAGAATTAAGATTGTAGCTGAGAAGAGCACATGTAGACTCAACATGAGATTGTTTCATTGATTGTGACTTCAAATCACAATGGGACAGGTAATAAAATATACAGCAGGGGTGAAGGGCAAAGAAACCTTGCCAAGTCTACTCAAAAACTGTTCTGTTCAGTAACTGTTTTTTATTGGTGTCGGTGTGGAATAGGTGTAAACTGGGTGAACTTATGTGTGTCCTGTGAATTAGTCATGGAGGTTAAAGAAAATGAAAGCTTTCCCTCCTTTTTTGTTTTCTTTTTGAGGAGAAGTGGTTCTCTTCTGCATCAATAAGGTAAATAAAATCCTCACCCTTAACTCTTAAAGAATGCAAGATTAAAAACCTAGGAAAGAATCCATTCTGAATTGTCAACAGACACACAGTTAGTGGCAATTAGAGACTGAGGTGATAAACACCTTCATAAAGTGTTTCTCTAAAACAATTAAAATGTTGCTAATTTTGCAGAATTCCATCATATGGTTAAGACAAACGGGTTAAGAAATGTAAACTAGGTCTTAGCAAGCCAAAGGACTTACCAGGCTGTGGGCAATTACTTTTCAAAAACCTGAAGGCACTGAGAAATGACTGGAATGAGAAGAGAAGGACGCAAGTAATCCTCAAAAAAGAGAAAATTTTTAGCAATTACCATTTTTTAAAGTACTTTAATCCAAAACTCAGTATCTGATAAGGAAAATAGTCTTTGAACATGCAAAAGACAATAAAGTTATGATCAATAACCTGCACTGTTTTGTCAAGACTAAATGTTGCCAGACAAACCATTTTTATAGCCTAGACTAATTAGTGGATGAAGAAAATGAGGTAAATGTTACACTGAAGGTCACAGTCTCAGCTGGAGAAAGGAAACATAACCGTATTGACTTCATCATACTTATTAAAGCAAGCTGAAGAACAGCATTTATACTTCAGAACTGCAGTTCTCTAAGCCTAATAAAGCTTTACCCAAAAAATGAAATCAAATTTTTAAAAAACATTTCACATAACATGAAATCTAGGTAAATGTCCACAAAAGTGAGCAGTTTGGAATGCCTTTAGGTGTTGCAAAGATTGTTTCTAAAATGTATCTTAGTTACTGGCTTTGTTAATAATCCAGGGAAGGTCCAAATTTTATTAATGTAGCCTGGTATGTTCTGTAAACATTTGGGGAAAAAAGAATAAAAACTAGACACTGAATTAGGGAGAAAAGATGGGTAATAATACAAATATGATATTTTAAAGGAAAGAAATTAAAAAATACTGATATTCAGAATGAAGATAAAACATGTCAGCAGTAATGCCATTTTTACTGCATGAAGAGCTAAGCCCGGTTTTGGTTTGTGCGTATTTTGTCATAAATTCTGTGTCTTCTATGTATGCGTTTTCATTTGAATTAAGTAAGTTCAGTGAAAAGGATTTCCATTCTTTTCCTTATATTATTATCTACTAAGAGAATTACTTGGTGTTGACATTACATAGTTACTGACACATTTATTAATATTCATAACTGACAGTATTTTGGTACATAGAAAAATAAAGAGTAATCTTTTATTACAAGAGAAGAGGAAAGATTTAGATGTGGACAATCAAAGAGAAAATGAAAGAGCAGTGGCACAATACTGGCCAGCCTGATAAGCAGTGATTTTGGTGGAATGGATGTGGATCTGTTCCTTATTAACTCTGTCTTGAGGATATGTCTCTGCTCTCAGATCAACGTTGGTCAGAGTTTACTCTAGGATGAGATTTTCCAACCACGTGCTGCATGAGCACTCAGCCGTATCTTGGACATTACTTCAGCCCGAGGTCTGGAGCTCTGTAGAGGAAAATCCAAGTACAATCATCATATCGTGTTGAGATTATGGAATCACACAAACTAAATCAGTTTACAAGGATCCTTAGGATCAGGACAATTTAGAGTTACATTAGGTTGCTTGAGGTCTAAGCAGCACTTTGTGCAAGCCAACAGAATAATACAGGTGGAAAGGGTGCAGGCTTTGCCACCTCTGATATTTCAGAACTCTCTTGCTGTCTTGGACAGATAGGATGTTAGATTTCCAGGTGCTCCCATAAAACCAATGCTTTTTGATATACAAAGTGATCTTGGCAGCACCAATAGGAACATCAGAAGGAGGAATTGCTGTCACTGCGTTGCAGGCATAGCTAAGCATAAACAAAGAAGGAAGGGCCAGCTTTGTCTGCCTGGATGTTTGTGAGAAAATAATCAGAAATATTTGCTACTGGAAACTCATGTGTCCAAACTTGCAGAAAGGTTATGTGCAGTGTTACTGCTCGCATGCTACAGTTTGCAGTGAGAATGTGGGGCAATCATGAAAGTGAAATTTGCTTTTTCTGCAATGTGTGCAACATTTATTTAAAGTGAATTGTTTCAGGGAACATATTTGCCAAGAAACTCTTTCAGGAGATAATTTAAGGAAAATGAGCACCAAAGAATGGAAATTATGGGATTGACTTAGCTTAATTCAAATGGAAAATGTCTTCATGGTTTTTACCCAGCAGGTAATGCATATGTTTATTGCATTATAGAAATTACAGAGCTAGTTAAATTATTTCACTATTTTTGACATTCTGAAGATCTTTCCACTCCTTATGATCTGAAATTGATACTTTTTCTGCTTATTTTTACAATGTATTTCCATAGAGTTTTGCCAGAGTTTTTATTATATAATTTTAGAAAATTCATGTTTACTAATAATCTATTTTCTTCCTAAAAGTAGGGAAAATAATGAAAGCAACAATGTTCAAATACATTTAATATGCATTTGCCAAAATTTTAATAGGAAGTGCTGATACTGCTCGAAACATTCTCCTTGTAAAAGTATAGACCATTTTTTCAACAACATAATGGCACAGGGTTTGCTGAGAGCTATCATAAATCATAGAATTGTGGAAAAATTCAGGCTGGATCTCTGGCGGTCTTGTAGTCCAGCCTTCAGCTGAAAGCTGGGCTAGCTTTGAAGTTAGATCAGGTTGCTTAGCCTTGTCCAGTTGCATTTTGAATACCTCCAGGGATGGAGATGTCACGGTTTCTGTGGGCAACTTGTGCCAGTGCTCAACCACCATTGCTGTAAAATTTTTTCATTACTTTTGATCAGGGCCCAAATAGGGACACACTATTCCAGATGTATCTTCACAGGTCCTGAGAAGAGAGCAATAACCACTTTCCTCAGAACGCCGCCTACGCTTCTGCTTATACAGCTCAGCATGTGCTTAGCCCTCATTCCCACAGCTGGGGTCAGCAAGATCCATATCCCCTGCTGGCTGACCTCAGTCTGTGCTGAACAGGATGGGTAGATCCTGCCCAGGTGCGGGACTTTGCATTCATCTTTGTAGCATTTCATGAAGCTCCTTCTGACCCATTTCTCCAGTTCATCTGGGTCCTTGGGTGACATCCAGTGTGTCAACCACTCCTCCCAGTTTCATGTCTTCAAGAGACTCTCTGAAGGCTCATTACCTTCCCCTGTCCAGGTTCTACATTTGTTAATCCATGCTGGCTGTTCACAGTTGCTGCCTTTCCCTTCACTTGCAGTGAAATTACCTGCTTGAAGACTTGCTCCTTAATTTTTCCAAGAAGTGAGGAAAGAGTGATTATCTTTTAGTTGTCTGGATCCTCTTTGTCACTTGTTTTAAAAAATACTTTTTTCTCGTACTGCAGACCCAAAGAGACAGTCCTCCCCAAGGACATCTCTTCTCCACAGAGACATTTGGGGAGAGGAATCACATATCATGTAAATAATCAAGTCTGCCCTCTCCAACCTAAAAATATCCTGTTTCCCTGGGGGAACAGGGACTTCATGGGGCACAGCTCTTCCATATCCCCAGACACGTCAGTGTCGTCTATTAACCATGAGTCTTTCCTTTTCCTGATCCAGGCTTCTCTGTCTGCGTGCAAACATATGCTCAGGTGTAGGCACAGGCTGAGTTTTGGAGTTGTTTATGAGAGCCTAAACACGTCTGGCACCTTTGCACAGGACAAAGACCTTGTTCACTGAAGCAGACTGTGTAGAGGAAGGACCGAACATTCCTGCTAGGTCTGCTGATCCATGCCCCAAGCATGACTATTCCTCAGCACTTCGTGTAAGCTTCAAGTCTAGGCCATATTTGAAGAAATATCCAGTGAGAAAGACAGAAATTATGAGGGTGATGGGCTCCCACTCACTGTGAGGGGGGTGGGGTGGGGTGGAATGGGCAGTTTCTCATTCCTCTGCAGCCCAGGGAGATGTGATGGGTTTTCTGTGCTGCATGGAGCTGAAGAAAAGGTTGTGGGATTAGTCAGGCTTTGCTTGTTCCATGTGCTCAATACGAAAGAAATGCTAAAATAACAACTAACGGGTCTAGTGAAAGAAAACATGTTGTTTGCTTTCTCAGAGACTCTAGGTGACTTTAGGCAAAATCCGTGGAGAGGGATTAGCAATCAGGCTATAAAAACATTACGGCTCTAGCCTTATTCCATGTTTCTCTATGGCTGAACACACTCTCACAGCTGATCTCAGCCAGTTTGATCCATGAACTATTCAGATAACAAACATTTTGTCTTCCCAACTCAGAATTACAGCAACTCCTCTTTTCATCAAACAGTCATTCAGAAGTGAAGGGGACTTTCATATCAGAGGGGTGTTTCTGTGCCATGACATCCTGTCTGGGCTCTGGGAACTCCTGTTTCCCTGTGAAAATGAAGGTGGATGAGTGCTTGCTCCAAAAACACTGCAGAGCTCAGCCTAGCAGCTCCCAACGGAGCCTGAGTAGAAGGTGGCATTACCTCATATGTCACTGTGATATTTTAAAAGGTTGCATAATTACTTTGACTGTTGCACTCAGACTGGGTGACAAGACTATGAAAACTGGGGTGTGTTCCAGAAACTGTTGGATTTTTTTTCCTTTTTTTTCCTTTTTTTTCCCCCTGTAGTCTGGGGGTGCACAGCAGCCTGAATGGTTACACTGGGAAGGAAAGTCAGTGAGGAAAGGGAGAAGTAGGTGATTCCAGACCCACTCTTTCTGCTGTTGCTCAAAGCTGAAAGGAAGGGCATACAGCCACCTGATTTCTGTAACCACGGTGGGCCTCACCGATGGTGCCCAGCACACTGCAGGTGGTGTTTTGGCACAAGACAGCCGTCTCCCAGCTGTGGTGCCACAGGAGGAAAGACCAAGCCTTACTCAAAACCTCTGTGTGCCTGAGGCAGCTCCTACCAGACGTGTCATGACAAGAGAAGGCTGGAAACTCTACCATGTTAGAAACCCCTTTACCCTTTCTGACGCAATGCCTGCTAATATCTCCCTGATAAGGCACTTTTTGGAGCATAATGATGCCTGTCTTGCCCCTGAGGATTGCAGTCTGTGTTTGAAGGAACACAAAGACCTGGGCCTATCTGACCTCCACAAGCTTGGTACCTGCCTGGGACATGTAGCAGCCTTGCTGAGTGATGGCCCACACATTAAAATGCAATGAGGTTGCCCTGTGAAAAGGAAAATTGGTTGAGTGCAAAGCAGATGTCCTTGACTTTGAAGAGAATGAGGAGAAAAAGAAGTTTTTTGTTACCGTCATAATTTGCGTTCAGCCTTTAGACTGTGACCTGCATTATCTGATCCAGACTAAACTGCTGGTTTTGGGACCTCACAGAACCATGGTTAAGATGAGCACACACTGAAGCATGTGAGGATCTACTGAGTGGTCCCAGCTTTTGCACAGATTTTGTAGAGCAGAGACGAAAAATGAGTTTCAAGAAAGACATTTCTCACAGGCACATACAAAGCCCTTTAAGTGTGGACTGCGCTCCATACAGAAAAGAGACCACATTAAAAAGGCATTTAAACCCCTGAAAGTCTTTTTGACTTCTGACTTCAAAAGAGTTCCCTCACAGAACTGTACCCGCAGTAGTTGCCTCCTGATCACATGGTCAGGCATGAGGGAAATTCAGCTGATTTCTCCCTCAGCTGTACAATGAAGCACGTTAAAAAACAAGAAATTGGAAAATTATGTTGGGTTTTTAATCTCTTTATGCCAAACAAATGGATTCTTTATTTTCCACTCTATCTACTAGAAGTGCACACAGTGATGTATGAAATTAATTTGAAAGCAGTATGTTAGTAAGGTTAAGTTCTAAATTTTTTTCTAGGAGTGGGGTGAGCAATTAGGCCTCCTTGGCACCTTATCTGAAGCAAAAAGACAACTGCTCCTGGGATAATATGGAAAAAAGCTAGTCTGTTTTATCTAAACATCTAAATAAAATAGGAATAGGTCAAATGAGGGCAGCAAGGAGGGACTGGGTAAATAACCAAATTATAAGTTTGTTATTGATCTGCAACGTAATTGAAACAAATAACTGAAATGCAGATCATGTTCTACTCTCCCAACATCAGGACTTTTAATTTGCCCGAGTGAAAAGATGTTAAAAAAGCCCCAAAATTTTGGGGTAAAAAGTTGCTTGGAGTTCTGAGGTAAAAGCCAAGAAAATTAAATGCCAAATTCGTAAAGTTGGCAGGAGCTTGCACATCTTTTTGACTTGAAAGGAGCCCCTGATTACTCCTCTGCCCATGTTGCAAGGGAGTGTAGGATGTGCTGCTGCAGGCAGATCTTCCAGCTGTGGTCCTGGCTAGAACTCCCTCGTTTGCATTGGTCATCCTCACCTCCTAGCAGTGCACTCCTAGGAGCATCCTGAGCCTCACACATGGGGTACTGGCAGAGCACCAAGAAAAACTGAGGGGGACCAACACCTGGCTAAGTGACTGCTGACCTCTGAAGGGGTAGGAGGCTTTAGTTCAAGCCAGTCCTTTTAATCAGAAAGGACACTTAACTTGCAGACTGCAGCACCCTCCACAAGGATCCAGGAGAGCAGAAACACACCAGCACTGACTTGTGGCCAGTGGAGTTTTCTGGAATGTGGATGCAGCTCCCTGAGCCACAGGAAGAAATTCAACCTACATCTTTCATTTTCTAGATGAGGGTATTAATTTTGTGTTATTGGATGGAAAGTTGACTAACACCAATTATATTTGCATGACCTTTATTTACATGACCTTGATTCTAAGTACCCAGAAAGTTAAATGTTTCAAAATGTGAAGGGCTTATGTTCAGAAAGTGTCTAAACAAACTGTTTNGTCTTCATTTGTTTTGTCAAAACCACTTTAGTGAATTTGTTCAAACTTCAGAGAATGATCAGCCAACCTGAAATTTGTTTTGTGACTAATGATTTACCAGAAGAAATATACTGTCTTCTTCCCAGGAGGCATATCATTCATTTGGAAGTTCATGGTAAATTTTGCCTTTATTCCTTTCTCTCCTTTAGAGAGGATTTGAGCTTCCTCAGAAGACAAGTTGCTCCCTTTTGTGTTGCCTATGATTTGGCCTTTCAAAGAGGGAGATTGCTAGCCTCCTGCTTTGGATGGGATCAGAAGACCACCCTTTTTTGCTCTGCCTCACTCAGAGAAGGGGGCTGCTGTCAGCACTGGGAGGCTGTGAGTGCAGTCAAAGGGACCCTGAAATCATGAGGGCTGCAAAATCAGTGTCAAGTTGGTGCCTCGCCTGACTTTGCGTGCTGTGTTTGGGCAGATTTGAAAGCAGGCAAAGGGGATTTGGTTACCTCTGTTTGATTTGCACCATCCTCAAGCACGCTAGGCAGCCAACAAAACCAATTTGGATCCATAGCTCCTTGCCACGGAAGTTTAAGGGAGTGGGCTGAGAAAATACAAAGTGAAGTTGCTCAGGACTCAGTCCTTCTTGGTGCTCCTCTAAAACTGCCCAACAGCCTGCTTAAATTAACCCCCTCTGGGTGCCACTGCAAGCTTTCAGTGTTGTCACAGTGCTGATGTAACTGCAGGAGGGCATTTTTCAGGGAGAGTTTGCAATGAAGGAGAATTCAAGACAGCACAATGGTGAAAAGTTTCCTGGGTCTCTTCCCTCACAGATGAAGTGGAGCCCAGCCCAGGAAAGGGGCTAGCAGAGGGAGGACAGCCTAAGCATAACATGGAGCGCCGTGGGATGCTGGGGAAAACACCGTCTCCTGATGTGGTAGCTTTTCCATATCCCGTGTAACACAAGGGCAGGGATCTTGCCAGTCACATGCTGAGCACCATATGTGAGCCCGGTTACATTCGCTCAGAGCCATTCAGCTGTTGATTGCAGAAGGCCTCCCGGGAAAGTGGGTGGTTATCTTTAACATGATCTTCATCCAGCAGAGCAAGGCTTTGGTTCAGTTTTGCTAGTGTGGAACACTCCCATAAATTTGAATCATACCAGGATTTGATTGTGAGTTTAAATATATGTTGTGAACATTCAAGTCCTATGCAAACAAAGACCAGACAGAGGCCAAGAGAAGCTGACGCATGAGCAGCCATGTTGTTCCCTCTCCGGTCCAAGAACTGGATTCCTTCACAAAACCTTCTGTGTTGCAGTGATAAAAAGATGAATATTTTACATAGTTAAATAGATAACACCTGACGCCCTAGTAAACAAAGGTGAATTAATGGTTATGAGGAGATTCTACGATGTGGTTGCTTGCAACAGCAGAGAGCCCCAGAGGGCACCTTCCAGCCTAATTTTATTGTTTGCTGGTACAGATCCATGAGGAGGTATTCACTGGGATTTGGTTTACTATTTTGTTTATAGAAAATCTCGCCTACCCCTTGCTATATAATGCACTCAATGTGTTGGATCTATGCTTGAAAAAACAGATCTGGGTCATAGTATCTCTCACTTCTCCATCAGATGGAATTGTCATGCCCCTATTAGAATTGACTGGGTGAACAAATACCCCCCCCAAAGTCAGTACAGCTACTTGTGGAACAAGCAGCACCACGTGCCATGCCTTTGGATCCCCTGAGACAACATGAAACAGTGCTGCAGCTCGGTGGTGGTGATGATGTAGTGGCCACTCACACTGGTGCACTCGCCTGCTGGGATGAAGGGGCCACCAGAGAAGTCATACTGGTGTTCCCTGGGATGCAAGGGGCTGAAAACTGATGAGGCTTTGAATCTCTGCAGGCTGTGTAGTTCATACAATATTGATAAAAAGCTCAGATAGGATAGTTTGTCAGTGTAAATCCAGTTTAAAAACTGAAATAGATGGAGTGTCTGCAAATTGGCATACCAGACTCTTATGGCAGCATCCAGAGTCCTTGTCGCTCCTGCAGGATAGCTGGTTCTTATGCCATGATTTCTTAGCATGTCTGCTATTGAAAGGTCTGTTTCTTATTTTTGTTGAGTTATACCTTAAATGTGTCTTTTTTTGGCTACTTACATTCCTGTTTCTGCACAACGGCAGCCAAGCAGGGGCCCAATTCCTGGCCCTCAGATTTATTCCCATTGCTTTGATGGGTTGAGTCTGGTGCAGCCTGTATCACAGAGCACCTGGATGGGCTGATTGCAGACATTCGCTGGCCCTGCAGTCTCAGCTGTGGAAACAATTTTACTGGCAGTGGAAGCCCAGTTTTGCTGGGGAGGGGCCCATATTTCTATTTTGAAATGTGTGAAGCCTCATCAGAGCTCTGCTATCAGACCCGCTGGAACTTTTCCCTCTCACTGTCTTGGTCCACCTTTTCTCATCCATCCAGATCTTACTTCTGCTTCTTTTCAAAGTCCCTAATATATGTTTTCTGGCTTCTTTGGCTGTAATCTCTCCCTCCATTTTTTCTTCATGCATTAGTTCTTCCTTCACTGTGTTTCTCCACTGCCTCTTCCATTTTCTCTGCCCTTCCTCTTAATTTCTCAGGACCCTCCTGTTTTTCTCCTCATGTCCACATTTCCATCTTTTTTCCAGAAGATCCATGAATGACAACTCCAGTAACAGAGCATATCCATTGAAAAGGCTGCTCTCTCGGACCTCAGAGCAGCAGTGGGATGCAGGTCCGGATGACATCACTGCTGTTAGTATTTTATAAACAGGTAATGCTGGGTACCCATGGTGCCAAGCATTGCGTAGCTGGCCAGGAAAACACAGCTCTTGTACCACAAGTCCTCATGTCCTCCACAGACGTAAAGGGGTTACAGCCTCAATCTTACACACCAGCAACTGAGGCATATGGAAAATAAGGATAAATTTACTAAACTGTTTTGGCACATAAAGTTGTGAACACATTTCTCCTCCCCAGTCTGATATCCTTATGCATGTTAACTGTCTTAATTCCATTCAACCTATTGATTTTACTGGGGTATAGGAGTGACACCCACGTAGAAAACTTAGAAAAACTTGCTCTTGGTGTCCAAGTGAAGACCACTCAGAGAGTTCAAGATGATCCATTTCTCTCCACAGTGTCATGGTGGGGAATTAAAACGCACCAGAATTTAAGACAAGGAGAGAGAACAGTGGGAGAAAAAACAAGGAAACTATATAGTCTGTCCTCACCATCTAACTGTGGCTCAAGGACCTGGACTGAAAAGCCTGTTTTCCTGAGGCATGGGTAGAGCTGAAAAATGCAGCAAGGTCCTTGTATTCTGTGATATTCCAGTATAGTGTTCATCAAATTCTGTGTCAGCTTCACGGATGTATTGAGACAGAGGACTGTAAAGATCTAAGCATGAAAGTCATGATTTGCATTCTTCCCTTTTGTGTCACTGATGTTTAGACTTAAGGTTTGATGTCATCTCCTGGTTAGTAGGTTTTAATATGCTCCAGGCTTTTCTATCAATATACGCTTGTATTGTTTCTTGTGACTTGGAGGTCAGTTGGCCAAGGGATAAGCAGGCCTGATAAGTTTGAGGGCAGTGAAATATTATTTTGATAATACTTAATATGCATAGTTATGGTACTCAGGAGTAGAGCAGGGCAGTGTGATCTCCCTTAGCTATCAACTCAGGATGCCTGCAGAACCAGGAAGGCTGTGCATCAGTTTACGCTCAGCTTAGTAATCTTGCATGGAGCCTGTTTGTGTCTCTTGTGCTGAAGGCTGAATGTAAAATGAATATTGTTAGCCAAGAAAGTAAAGAAAGGGAACTATTTCCCGAGGCATTTTACTCTGTTTATTTAACGCCTCTGAACAAACCCCTTTCCACATCCTCTGAACCTACTGGCCACTTCAGATAGCTCCATTTCCTGCTGGGTGAGTTTTTTCTGAAATGTTTATTCACCTCCAGGAAATGATGATTTCCTGAATATTCTGAAACTTCATATTTTTGTTGTATCCCTGTTTATTTAATAGTCTTACTTATTGTGCAAGTGTGCAAGGCACAGCAACACCTCTTGAAATGTAACTGTGAGGACGGAGTGAAACTAGACATAGCACAACACAAAACAGTTATAGTGAAACTAAATCTGGTTTTGCTAATTTATACACAAGTGTATTTCCATTAACATGAGCCATTACTCCTTATTTATACTGGCCTTAATGAGTTCAGAAGTAGGTTTTTAAATTTATCCTGCTCCAAGGAAAAGTGTCTAAAAATTCAAGTTAGTGAAGGAGAATTAATTAACTTAAAGATTTTATATTTCACAGTTTACATTAATGTCTTTTAGTTTTATTTAAGCAGCAAACCAACGGAAGGGACTATATGTTTTTTTCACCCTACAGTGGGACTGAAAATAAGCAATGCATATTTTGTGAGGTTGAAGTTAACCTGCCGCCAGCACTCCAGCCTTACATGAATGTCACTACAGAGTGAAATTTGTGCACATTCTTAATGAAAAGGCCATAATACTTTATGCACAGGGATGGGAACCAAGAGTAACTACTCCAAAATGAAAAGAGCTTCTTTAAAGTAAATTAACTGGGATTGGTCCCAGAGGAAATTCAGGAATTGCATAGCCTTGCCATTTACCCCGGACTGAGCCACGTGTCCCACTCATGCTTTCCTCTTCTCCCTTTTTATCTCCTTGTTCTTAACCTTCTTCTTGTATCACTACTGGCTGTGACTCCCTTTGGCTTTTTACAGGCTGAACAAATAGTTCCCATCTCCACTGAGTCCCAAGAGAAATGCAATGCGAGCATGATGCTTGTCCCATGCTTACCTGGAACTTACACCCTCACAAAAACCATATCCTTCAATGTGTGTCCATTTGGTAAGATTTTGAAGGAAGAAGAGACTGAAGATTAGACTTTCCTTTCCTTAGACAGCCTTTTATCCTTGCTCAGGAAACCAGCCTCTTCCTCTTCTGTGAGTCCCTTGTTGCCACTCCTATACTATCTGTGATGAGGAGACTGGTCGTTTTCCCTTGCTTTTAAATATTCTTTTACCAGAGTCTTTCCTTCCTCCCTTCCTTCCTTCCTTCCTTCCTTCCTTCCTTCCTTCCTTCCTTCCTTCCTTCCCTCCCTCCTTCCCTCCTTCCCTCCTTCCTTCCTTCTCCACCACGTTTTCCGCAGTTCAGGTGGACACATGCTGATGACAATGTCTCTGTGACCAGGTCACTGCCAGAGACAGAACCTTTGTAGCACCAGAGCGGGGTCTGCTTTCAGGCCACCGCTTGTGATACGATGTGCTACTGCTGTGCCCCTATCTGACAGGAGTGCTCTTGCTTCTGACACCAATTACTTGATATCCACGTTGCTGAGCTGAGTGTGCCCAACATGTTGCTCCCTCCCTGAGTTCGCGGTGTGCAACTTTACCACCAGGATGCAGGACCAAAAGTATTTGATTTTTAAGCAGGCTTTGACTATTTTTACTTAACCTCTGATTAATTCACCTTAATTTCTTGTGTGACCTGCTTGCTTCTTTTGCAGGGGGACAATCCCATTTCTTCCTCCTGTCTAACATGGCCGGACAGAGCTCCAACACTTTTGTCTTTTTCATTCCAGGTGCGTTTTTCTTACTACTTTTTCTGCTCTACCATAGATACCAGACCATCAGCTCCATCAGCATCTTCCTCAGCTTTCACAGAAAGTTGAATTCTTTCAAGAGATGTGTTACATTTCATCTCTCTTTAGGCTTGGTGAAGCTTTCAGAGGTTATAGGGGACCCATGGAAAGTATTTTTTGTCTCCTCCGGAAGTTTTTGCTACTTGGTGTCTATTATCACGTCAGCTGCTGGGAATCATTTACAGTAACGTGTTTAAACCTGAAATTTCATGAGAAAAATCTACCCCAGGCTACAATTGCATTTGTAAAGTAAGCTGCTAGGTGATACAAAAGCAAGTGAATGTCACAAATAAATAGGTTTAAATTAACTCCAAGTCCTATACTAATGCATGATGACATTTAGAGCTGCCTTGGCTTACCCTGCCATCTTCTGGTGATACCTGCTGCAAGATCAAAAGTTAGAGGTGAAATGAGATGAAATATTTTATTGCTAAAAACACAAGAGTTGGCTCCAGTCCAACAGAACAGCTTCCTTAAATAACTATTTTTAATATAGAGTACCATGCAAGATTCCTGCAGTAAATGTTAGTATTTTAGATTTTGATTTAGCTTCCTTCAATAATGTATTTATTTTACTAGATGGTATTTCACTAGGCTAGAGAAACCTTTCTGGCCTGACAATGCCTGTCCTGGCAAAGGCAGATTAAAAAAATGTACCCCACATTTCTCTGTCATTATAAAGCAACCAAAGATACTGAGGCAGACAGGGCCACTGAGTGGCCAAGTATTCGAGACTGTACCTACTTGGTCTCCAAATCTTTAGATGCTCAGTCGCACACTGTTTCTCAGACATCCAAAACCAAACCATCTGACACTTCCTACAACAAAACTGCCAATCTGAACTCCAATTTTCTCGCCGTATCTCCCAGGCTAAAAGCTTAAATTATTTTCTTTTTTGATGGTTGTATTGGGTTAGCACGTCAAGATTTGGATAGCAAAGGGTCTACAGGGGTGGCTTCTCTGAGAAGCTGCCATGAGTTTCCCCCATGTCTGACAGAGCCAATGCCACATTGCTCCAAGATGGCCCCACTGCTGACCACTGGCCAAAGCTGAGCCCAGCATGGACAGTGGATTCTCTGGGATAACAGAGTTCACAAGGGGAATGGTTACTGTGCAAGACCAATTGCAGTGAGAGAGAGGAGTAAAAATGTGTGAGAGAAGCAGTTCTGCAGACACCAAGGTGAGTGCAGAAGGAGGGGCAGGAGGTACTCCAGGAGGCAGAGCAGAGATTCCCCTGCAGCCCCTGGTGCAGACCATGGGGAAGCAGCTGTGTGCCTGCAGCCCATGGAGGTCCATAGAGGAACAGAGACCCACCCACAACCTGTGGAGAACTCTGTGCCAGAGCAGTGGGATGCCCAAAGGAGGCTGTCAACCTGTGGGAAGCCCATGCTGGAGCAGGCTGCTAGCAGGACTTGGGACCCCATGGGGACCCAGGCTGGAGCAGTCTGTTCCTGGAGGATTGCACCCTGTTGAAGGGACCCACACTCGAGCAGTGTATGAAGTGCAGCCTGTGGGAAGGACTCATCTTGGAGAAGCTCATGAAGGACTGTCTCCAGTGAGAGGGACCCACTGGGGTGGACCCTGCTGTAGCAGGGGCAGAGGGTGAGGGGTCCTCCCCCGTGAGGAGCAAGGAACAGCAGAGGCAAATTGTGATGAACTGACCTCAGTCCCCGTTCCTCAACCCCCTGTGCTGATGGATGGAAGCAGGCAGAGAATTCGAGAGTGAAGCTGATCTCAGGAAGAAGGGAGGCGGATATGAAAGGGTTTCAAGATTTTTTTTATTTTTCCTCATTAGCCTCTTCTGATTGCTAAAAAATCCAATTAATTTTCCCTAAGTAGAGTCCGGTTTGCCCGTGATGGTAATTGGTGACCTCTCCCCATCCTTAACTTACAAACCGTTTGTTTGCATTTCCTCTCCCCTGCCCGGCTGAGGATGGAAGCAATAGGACAGCTTTGGTGGGCACCTGGCAGCCAGCCAGCATCAACCCACCACACTGGTTTTCCTGGTTTTTTCCATGTCTCTTTGCATCCTGTCCAGAATCAGTCTGTTTTTCTGCTTGGTTTTGCTCTTTGACCAGATCCCAATACTCCTTCTTTACAAAGATCTTAGCACTGGCCATCCCTTGAAGCTGGAATCGAGTTTGATTTTTTTATTTGGATATTTAAAGTGCTGCTGGTTTGGAAAGTGCCCCCCTTACCCAGAGAATAATTTGGACTTTTTAGTGGAAAACCAAGAAGTATTCAGTGTTTGGCAACAAAGGGATTAGTCATGTCTCAAAACTACAGGCCATTCTTTAATTCTCACCAAAAATGTTGAATTTTTTCTTTTTTTTGTCTGAAAATGTTTAGTTGCTGTAAACAGAGGGTTGGGTGTTTTTTGGCTTTTCTACAAAATGTTGAAAATTTTCATGGAAAGCAGCTGTTGTGGGTAAAAAAAACCAAATTAGAGTAATCATAAAAAGTACTCTTTTTACTGTTCAGTAGAGAAGTTTGGATGGAAAATTTTGACCAGCCTTACTTTAAGACCTTTTATGGTGCTGTGTTGTGAAAGGATTAGACAGGCGCTGTATCTGGCTGCTCCACCTATTTCTGTTTCTACTTCATTATGACAGTCTCTTCACTGCCCTCAGGCCTGTAAACCTTTCTCTTTTGATATTTACAGTATTTATTCACTTGCTTTAAAATGTTTTGCTTGCTTCTACTCTAATTTTACCGACTGGGCATCTTCTTGTTGATCTGCCTGATTTCCTCCTGGCTGCCTGACACTGCCATGACAGATTGCTCTTAAGGGTTGCTCTAGTCACGGGGCACTAGGTCTTTAGGGCACTTCAGCCTTGCAGACCTTTATGGCTCTTTTGGTGTGCCTCAATGGCACAAGGCTCCCTTGTATCTTTGCAGCATCTCTATCCTGGGACTTGGCAGCACACTCAGACTTCTCTCCGCCTCACTGTTTCAATACCGAGGAACTTCCACTTTATAGCAGAAATTGTCATTGCTCAGTCAGTGGGGGAGATACTACTTGGTGTTAATGCATTATTGCTCATCTTCATGGTGTTCAAGTTGCCTGATATTCTGATGATCTCAGCCTCCTGCAGCAGCTCATGTCACCTATTCCACCCTGGGGCTGCACCCTAGGAGGCACCATGCTTCCTGAGGGCTCCTGCTCCCACAATAGCACTAGCTAAGGCCCTAATTATGGCAAACTGCCCGGGCTAATTCCAAATGGTGATGGCTGCCAGTATCCCACATGGAAAAGCATTGTGGGGATGCAGGATCACGACTGCTACAGGAACTTCAGAAAGACAGAGACACTTCTGAATTCCTCCACAAACAGCCAATAACAGTGGTGTGTAGAAAGCGTGCATGGAGTTGTGTCAGTGTCAAAATCATAAGGTAATGTTTCTTTCCTTTAATAAACTGAAGCTCTCCAGGGAAACAGCAAGCCAGCTTGGCTGATTAGTATCATTACCCCCAGGTCTGTTCACCAAAACCAAGACTAATTAGTTCTCCAGACACTATGTGAGTGCAAACATTTCAGCTTTTATTTTGCTTCCTCTAACTCCCATCTGATCTCACTCAGTAGCACCTTCAAGCAGTGAACACATGAAGAAGTCTGCCGTCAGTCCCAAGTTCAGGAGCAGGGGATGCAAGGGAAAGGTGATTTGCTTCAATTTGCAAGGTCCTGATGGACAAAAGCTGATGCCCATGATGTGCTGTGGTGGCAGGTCTGAGTTTCCACCGCCCATCAGCTGAGGCAGTTCTAATTCTGATTTTCATTCTCAGAAACAAGTGTAAAATCTAATCAAGTCAGGCTACCTATGCCCTATACTCTATCTGTGCTTCCAAGGCAATGAGGAAAGCGTCACTTTTCTACCCAGGCAGTCAAATCCCTGAACCCACTGTTGCTGGCAGGGCAACCAACCTACATGGAGCATTGATTCAGATAGAAGGGGCCATTTCCTGCATCAAACTAGACAAGTATAGGTTGTGTGGGCTCTGCCTCTCTCTCCTGCCTTGCCAGGATCCTTGTGTGCAGGCTCGGTCAACAACTGGGCTAAGCAGTGACCCAAAATATTCTGCAGGCAGTGACACTGTGCTCATTGTGGTGCTTGGTCCCACTGTGCCCCCTGGAGCACCCGATGCTGCAGGACAGTATGAATTTTGCAGAGGTAACAGTCATATTTGAAGTAAGTGTGACCAGATGGTGAGAGGTTTGTAATAACCAAGGACATGCTCTTAGCCAGTGCCTGTACTGGGGAAATTATACTTTTGGCATCTTTTTCTAAATATTCTTTTTGAAACAGGCAGAGAGGCAGAGTTTAATCACAGTGACATGGGTGCAAGTCCAAAGTACCAGCTGTGAGGGACTGAATCACGTTAGATTCACTGCAGGGTAATGAGCTCAGACCCTGGTCTGCAGTGGTCACTCTGGTCTGCAGTAGGCATATGTAATTCCTGTTTGAAATGGCAGGGCCTGTAGCTGGCCATGATTCCTAGTGTGTTCTACAGGAGATGCAACTGTCTGTGGAATGTCTGTGATTATCAAAGTACAAACCCACCTGATTTCTGTCTCATTTCAGGTGCTGTGGTGCATCACAGGTGGTGAACTGCAGGTGGTTTGCCAGGGGAGCCACAGCAGTATCCGGTTGGAGGCTCTGGCTCTCCTGCGCACAGCATGGGGAGCGGGCAGCCTTCCAAAGCATGGCAAAAAATTGACACCATTTCTTGCTGCAATGCTACAGAAAAACACCTGATTAATAGAAGTTCAATTCCCTTTTTTTTTTTTCTGCCTTACAGTCATCTCTACACCAAAAATTCTCATCAGATTGTTTTCCAGACACCACACACTTATTTGGTCATGTTTAATGCATGTAAAAGGTGGGTTTGAAATCTTTGGGTGAGGAAAAAAATAGCTGTTCAATGAAAGCATACAAGAGATCAGAGCTCATGAAGACTGCTAAAGTGCCAAGGAGCAGTATAACCTTATGATACTTAGAGAAATATTCTTTAAAGGAAATATAAACAGTCCCTCGGAAAAGCAAGCTGACCATGGCTGAAAACAAACCTGTGAAAAGATACACCTACCACACTGGGATGTACTTATCTGAGGGAGGCAGGAGCAGATAGCACTCAGGATGGTAGAGGCTGGAAAGACATTGTTGATTATGGAACCAAAGTAATTTTTAATTTAACTTTGGTAATAGATTCTCTCATTCTGACATTTTTCAGCATTTCCTTCCCTGTGCTTCCTAATTAGAGATTTTACATCCTGATGCAATTAAAAAGAAATAAACTTGTGAAAAGATTATTTGAAAAAAAGGAAGGGAGGTGTTTGGGAGAAATGCATGGTTTTAGTCATAGTTTGTGTTTCAAGAAAATCCTTCAGCAATTTTGCCTTCTGGCTGTGGATTTCCCATTCCTATCCATTATAGGATCCCCCAATAAATGTCTATTTTCAAGGTGAAAAGCCATTCTATATTTTAGATGGGCTTGCTTTGAGCAAAAGATGCAGGCAGATTCAAGTGATCCCCACTTGATCCTGGCTTCTGCCACACCCTCCCATCCCGTTTCAAAAATAGTTAAGAGCAAAAAACATAAGTTTAGCTGAGACAGCGAGAGCTCAGCATCGGAGCCTGGCTTTAGTGTCCTGTTGGGGCCAACGACAGAGGGTTTTCAGAGCTCTCAGTTGTGGTTTGGGGCTGTGGCAGGCACATACTACACTCCTCATGCCTGTTCGATGGCTGGAAAATTATTACTACCTAGAAGACCAAAGACCCAGCTTTAAAAAATAAACAAAGAAGTGGAAAGTGGTGTTTCTGCAGCATATGGGTGTGCCAGATAGACACAGCAACGGTTTGGTGAGCGCTAAATGCTGTGTGCTTCTTGCTGTCAGTGCAGAACCTGGCCGTGTGGGAGCACGGGCACGGACAGCATCCAACGGCAGGATGCCCTTGCCTCTTTGCTGGGATAACACAAGTGGCAGATAGGAATGGGAGGTGGGTTTAGCATGGTTCCTGCCAAGTCGAGCTGAGGCCTCTGCTTGGAGTAGTTATGTCTGGGAACAGGAAATTGAGAGACACATTTACAGGGCAAATACTTTGAGAACACGTGAGGTTGCACCTGAGGAAAGTCCTGTGATGAGGACTTGGAACTGAAATATTGACGTATAGACAAATAATGAAAAACTAAGAACCTTTCATTTCTTTTCCCCTTCTGAAATAAAATATTATGAAATTTGCATTCAGTAGTTCAGTTATGAAGAGAAATTTTCTAAAATAGGATTTAAGCTCCCAGATAAATCTGGTAGGACATTACCCTTCTGAAGTATGCAAGACGTTCTTTGGCATGCTTCTTGTTGTTTAACACAGCCATTAAATGTGGTTTATCTGTGGAAGGGGAGAGGGAGATTAATGAGACCAGCAGAAATGATGAATTAACTGACTGTGATTAGGTGCACTTGCAGAGTGAGCTACCGTGGTGAACAGTTTTGTGAAAACAAGAAATGTTAAAGCTGAATCCCTGGGGAGGATAGAAATGTCATGACTCTAGACAAGGGTCTGCAATGGGCTCTTTTCATGGGAATAGGAAACAGATTTTTATAGGACCTCTGGGAGTGCTGTAGGACTCAGGGCTTTAGGATACCTGTGGTACTATCTTGTGATCCTACAGTCACATACTGCACACTCTTAAGACATCTCTTTGAGGCTAGGCATGATATTTCGGCAAGCTGCTTAGCATGTTCTTTTTAAATGTAGACTCAGCTTTTTCCAAAGTTCCTTGGGATTTCTTAGTAACTCATGTTGACAGAGAATCAGAGTCTTTGGACACGCTTGAAAAAGACTGAAGGACATAGTATTGGCCTGAAGAAAGTTAACTTTGTTAAACAAATTTAATTTGAATGAAATAGACTTTCGAGCATAATTTAGTGAAACCAATGCATATCTTGTGAACATGCATAGGGGGAATACCAGAATCTTCCTATAAAGTGAGAAAGAGTCCAAAGTGCTCAGGTACAAGGAGCAGAGGAGCTGTGGGGGATAGGACAGTGTTTTCTGCCTCCACTAAGCCCTTGTTTCCTACCTGATTTTGTACACGAGGCTAAAATTACCATTAACTCCCCTGGAGCATTGGCACCTAGGAGTGAACTGCGTCAAGACGTAACTGGGTGTTTTCTGTATTCAGTGCTGTGGTGCTGCCTGTACCCCACTGGTTGTGCTGCTGCTTCTTCTCTGGTCTGAATGAGTTAGGCTTCAACAGTCCATCCCCAACACTGGGTTACTTAATTGTGGGCGTGATTATCTGTGTTATGAAAACTGCCATGGCACCATGTTGCAGTGTTTTTGCCAGAGATCCCATGGTGAGCTCAGCTGAGTGACACTTCTTTTTCGTGGGGAGGGTTGGGGAAAGCTAATAAATATATCGAATGTGCTGAAGTCAGAAAATGTAAATGTAAAAGAAGAAAATAATTTTTTTTGAAACACACTTGTGCCATGAACATTTTCAAAACAAGACCTTTTACTGAATTGGAACACAAGGAAAGGACTTTGGTTTCCAAAAGTAAGATAAATATTTCACACTGGGTCAAATGTAGTAGTTTGGGCTGACCCAAAAGGAAATTTGTCAATTCAGCTTATATTAACATTTTCCACCCAACTAGGCCATGATTGTCCTGCTCTGCCTGGACCAGGGTGTCCAGGACTTGTCTGCCTGAGCCCACTGTGAGGGCTCTGACAATGCCTTCAGAGCTGGAGCAGGTACCACAATGGTATCCCTAAGCCAAGCTGCCTTCAACAGCCAAGGCAAGATCTGCTGAATGTCCAGAAAATTATTGCAGCTGCTTATGTTGGCCAGTCCTTAGAGGCAGTGGTGCAGAAATCCCTTCTCTCTGGGGCCATCCTTGACCTCCCACTCTGGTGATACCTTTATGCCCTACTCCCTGAGAAATTCCTCTGAAGATGACAAGTCTTCAGTTAGCTCTGGGCACGCTGGGCCAGGGGAAAACAGCATTAGGACATGGCAGAGGGGCTGGGAAGCTTTGTCCTTCAGAGAGCAGACAGAAGAGCAAAAGGTAGTACAAAAATGTGGCTTGATCCCCAGCAGAGTGGACTGGTTGTGGGACTGGATGTGATGTGCCATACCTTGGGGAAGGGAGGAAGGACTTTGTGCATCAGTGTTTGCATGTCATACCAGTGAAATAAATTTGCAGTCCTTGGGAAAAAAAGGAAGAGCATGATTCTGTGTGGAGAATGTGTGGCAGCAAATTATGCTGGGGCAGACTAAAGGGCTGTCTAGTCTGGTAACAAGTTTTTGGCAGAGGTCAACAGTGGCTGAATGCCTAAACACGGGTATCCAAGTGGACATGCCACTTCCACAGAAGCTTTCCCAGCATCCAACCGTTCACAGACCGGGGGCTACCTTAGGTGGAAATTCTGTAGTACACTGAACCACCTTCAGTGGATTTTTGTTTGTCCAGTCTCCCCTTGAGCCCACATACAGTCTTGGCATTCCATAGTTAGAGTGCACACTCAGTGCAAAACCACCCTCTTTCACAGGATTTGATCCATCTACCAGCTGCAAGCTCCACAGTGTGAACTGGAAAAGGCGGTGGACAGGCATTTTCTACTTAAGCTTTCCATGCTTCTCATGATTACTCGATTTTTGACCATATTAAGCCCTTTCCTTTACTTCCAGGTCTTGTTTTCCAGGTTGAAGCATCCTGGGGCATTCAGCTGTTCCTTGTGTGCAGACAACTCTGCACCTCTGACCCTTCTTTGCTGCTTTCCTCTGACCCTACTCCAGTTTGCACTGTGTGTTTTTTAAGTTGTGTGGGTGGAAGAACATCCAGGATTGTACAAAGTGTTCGCGATGCAAGCCCATCCTGGCTTTACATAGTGGGAAAAGCTGCTGAGTTAGCCTTTGGCTCAGCCACACCAATCTGAATGGTACTGCAGTCAGAGACAGGCTGCTGTGGTGAGAACAGAATGTCCTGGAAAGGGCAAAGTGCTCCCCAACAGTGTGGGAGCCCTGTGCCCACAGTGTCCCATTAGCCTGGCAGAGAGAGCTCCAGGAGACTTGTCCTGGAGGAGTAAGAGGAGGAGAGGACATTCATGAGGCATTTGCTCCTTCTCTTCTAAAAAAGCTGAAAGCCTTCTAGCCTGTGAGCTGTGATATGCAACTCCCCATCAACAGGGAGCCAGGCTCTCTGTGAAGGAGCAAGGGAGACAGGACACAGAATGGACTGCTTGCCAATGCGCATAACCTGGAACAAGGCTGATTTGGTAAAAGCAACAGACTTAGGAAGGGAAAAGACCTTAGAGATGTCTGGATGCAATAGAGAGTGACTGCTTATAAACTAAATGATCTTCTAGGCTCTGGTGCAGGACCCTAAGAAATGGAATAAAATAAAAATAAAACAGAAGAAAGGATGCAAACTGGGTCCCAGCAGCCAAGGACTTTATTGCCATAACTGTTACACCAGTGCAGTCACAGTGGTCCATATTCTGTGTACAAACAGCACTGAAGATAGCCCCTGAAAACCTGTCTTGTTCAAGATGTCTGTGCTGTAAGCTGCAATTTCTCTGATGTCTGCCAAGGGAACAGAATTGCTTTTTAACCTTATTTATTTAACCTTATTTATTCTCCCCAAAATGTGAAAAACAAATATTGAGCAGCTGAAAATCAGTCATCCAACGAAGGCAGAGTCTTGGTAGTTACCTCTGAATAAAGGCCATTAGAGGTTATCTCATTTTAAAATGAGCAAAGTTTTTGAAGAATGGACACTAAATATTTACTCCAAGGTTCAGAGACCTCAGGATGCTGGGTCTTGGCCTTTGCTGTTCCAGCTGAGTCATCTTTGACTTCAATAAAGCCACCCCAATATAATCTACCAAGGGCATGGTCCCCCATGTCATTCACACTGCATTTGCTCCATAGGGATATGGTTTGCCAAAGGCTTTAGCTCTCTATTTGTGGCTTGGTTTACCAAAAGCAGAGCCAACAAAGGCAGTTTTAAGGGTGGGGCCACATGCTGAAATTTCAGTGCTTACGATTTCTGTTTCAGATTAAAAAGAGATTTGTTTCTGCTTTCCAGTGTTTTGTTTTGCAGCTGGCAGGTAGCTCTTATTTACTTGAAGATGTTTTTTACATCTTCTGTTTGAGTGCTTGGAACAGAGCAGGCTGTGTGAAGAAGTGAGAAGAGTTAATCCAAGCAGGAGCAGTTTTGACTGCAGCTGTGTGAAAAATGGGCCAGAAAGTGTTTTATACATTTATCTTTGTTTCAACAAAGCCTATTTCTTTTTCATACTTCAAGTACATGAGGGGGGGTAGTCAACCTGAAATGGTTTATTTAATCAAAAATAGCACATCTTGGTTTTGGCCTGCTTAGTCCTAATAAAAGAAATAAATAAAATGAGTCAGTTTCTAACTGAAAACATCTTCTAAACACCAATATAAGAAGATTTCAGTTTGAAAATGGGAATGAATACATCTAGGCTAATAAAAGTTATTATTTCAGGTCCAATAAATCTTGTTTAGAAATAAGAAAAGTCTGTTGGGCTGGGGGAGAGAGAGAGAAGTCCACTTTCTAGTGCTTGCGTTGAGGTCAATGGCAAGGCTTGCTGAGCAGGACTCTTTTCCATGAGGAAGATCCAGGGGTGCACTCAGTGAGACAACTTCCCACGTCACCTTTAGTGCAGGCAAATTTGGTGCTCTTGAGGAGCTGGGGTCTTTCAACCCACGTTAGGCGCTCCCTGACACTTGACCTGGCCCATCTGAGGATTCCTTTGGGATAGCCCACCACTGCAGTGGCAAAGAGGCCACCTGGGGTCCTGGGGATCTCTTCTTGAGTCCTTGGTTTGGAGATCTGCTGGGTTTGGCTGCATGGGGGCTGAGCAAGGCCACAGACCCTGTGCATGCTCAGCTGCCGTGAGAAGCCACATCAGCCTGGTGCACGCTGGGCACCAAGGCTTGGGCAGCTGATCTGCCTTGGACATTTACTGCAACCTTGAAGCCAGGAGAAATCTTGATTGAATGTAGCTCATAAAGAGTAACTCACTGAAACCTCCTTGAGTTACTTGCACACATTTTTCCAATAAATGAGCCATGCAAATATTTAACCCTATTATTGCTTCTTAAGAGGAACATGTTAATAGTTTATCTTTAGTAGTACACTGATTGAAAGTTTATCTCTGGGGCATTAAAGTTTATAATGAACAATTTAAAACCAAACAGTCAATAAAAGTATACCAAATATCGCAGGTGAGACTGTGAATAACACATCAATAAACTTTCTGATTAAACACCTGGAGTAGGTGAACAAGCATTTTACTACAGGAGTCTTGAGGAGACCTACAGGTGTCCCTGTGTATACAGGCAGGTTTCCATCAGGAATCAGATCCATTCCATGGGAGCTCACAGCAGGCTGTTGGCTGTGCTGATACCTTGGGTGCTACAGCCGCTCTGCTGGGTACCTTGGACCCTGTAGTCCAAATCTCAGGGAACAGCCCAAGTAATTGTTTTTGAATAAATAAGCTAGATCTTTTTAATTTGTTTCCTTTTGAACAATGATCTGTGGCAGTCCTGTCTGTAGCTTGGAGAAGAAATTTTATTAGCATCAGAATTCACATGTAACATGGAAAACCCACGTTTTACAGCTGCTTCTACAATAGAGACAGTAATGCAAACCCGTTTCCAGAGCTTCAAATAGACCATGGGACCAGCCAGTGTCCACATACTGGTGGAATGTCCAAACAGAAAATTGTCTGAGAGCCTGGGCATTGCAGACAGGAAGCAGGGAGGCAAATAGGATGCTCATTTGCCGTTCGTGGGAGATGCAAACTGCCATCCGCTGTTGATCCCTTTGCTGCCTTCTTGTGGTGCCCCTCAACAAGATTTTTTGCTCACATTATCCCCATTTTCTTCCATCTGTTGTAATCTACCATCTATTAAAGCCCTCTCCTGTTTCTCTTTCCCCCCCATCTGTGCACTGGGTGGCTTTCCCTCTTCCCAGTGCAGGTGGGTGGCAAAGGACTGCTGCTGCCCACTCTGGCTGGGGCGAGGGATCCACCTGCCCGCTCAAGCAGGTGGAGCAGAAGAGGAGCACAGGCACTGTGGTTGCCACCGGAGGGTTTCCACAGTAGCTGGAGTGGGGGGATGACTGGCAAGCAGCTGTTTTACAGATCACAGATGCCTGTAGAACAGTTGTGTGTGCGTAGGTGGGCACGAAGCACAGGGAGTCCTGGGGTCATGATTCCCTTCTTCAGCTCCCTCGCCACTTATCTTCTGCCCTCCCACTAAAGGAGACCCTGGCTTAGGATTTCTCTCAGTTAAAAAAAAAAAACAAACCTAAAAAAAAAAAAGGAAAATAAGGAAGATTGTTCTGGGTTTTGAGGCATGCAGTGTAGTGTGGGAGCAGCAAACCCTTGGCGCGGCAATCGCAGAAAGCAGAGCCGTTTGCTGAGTCAGGTCCTTGATGAGCTGGCAGCTCCTCATCGGCCGTCTGGTATTCATTGTCGACAACTTGCAGTCTCAACTTCCTACATCATCTCTTAATCCTCTAAAAGATGTGTTGCTCTGACTCAGACCGAGTGCTCTCTCGCTCCCTGGCCACTGTATGCCTTTCCATGGAACTGCAAAGGGCTGCGCTGACCTGGCCACTCTCGCTCCTGAGTGATGCCTGCTTGTCTCAGACCATGGCAGGCAGATGTCTCCAGCCAGTCCTGTCCTGTGGCTGGAAAGCAATTCATACCAGCTAAAGTATGTTCCAGCTCTACTTTTTCCACTATATTCAGCATGGCACAGAAGGGTGGGGATTTTTCTGCCATACCGTCCCCACTAGTCATGTCTTCTGTAGACTAAACAGCACCAGACCTTCAGTCTTTGCTCCAGAATAACTTTTTCTTGACCTCCTTGCTTTCCCCTTGGACTTTCTTTGCTTGCTCAAGATCTGCTGTGTTAAAAGAGACAGTTTTGCCTTTGACAATCAGTGTTTTCTTAGGGAGCCAGGAGATGTCATTGCAGAAGGTAAAAAACCTTTACACTTGAGACAGATCAAGCTTTCTTGTTACAAATAATTGCTGTTTGCCTCCATCTTCTTCGTCTGGCCTTTATATTTTTGCATTGGCTGTAAACCCAAAGGTAAATTGATGGAACTGGCACTAATCAGCATGAAAAAAAGAGGGCAAGTTTGTAAGAAAGGAAGGATGTTTCAAAATCAGTATAATACCCTGCTCATCAGTTAAGAACTAGCACATCTTCATATATTAGAAGGTTATATGACAGAGCTTCAGTCAGTGTAAATAGGCAAAATTCTGTGATTGAGTTATGCTGTGCTACATCAGTGGAAAATTTGTCCCTGTGCTGGCAATTTGGGGAGTTTAAAATGAACAGCTTTGTTGCTGGGATTTGTTGTTTATTTGTTTGTTTGTTTTTAATTAATATGAATGTGCCAAGAAATATAACTGAAAGAGCAAAGAAAATTTTTCTTCTGTGCTTCCTATTTAGCTGATTTGCTGGTGTGTTTAAACTGAGCCTTTAACATCTCTGATTATCGCCTGTTCGCTGCGTCCAAATACAGAGCATTGTTGTTTGTCCAGATTCCCTTGTTCCTGGAGGAAGGAAAAGCTTCTTTAAAATGGAGAAGGCCAGTAAAGTGCCCTAAAGCTGGATGAGAGACTCAAAAGTTCAACACTTGAGACATATTTATCTTTATTTTTAAAACTGACTGGACTGAATCTAGGTGGGGAACCCTCAGAGAAATTAAGAAACTGTGCTTATCGTTGAGGACATGTTCCAACATGCCTTCTGCTGCCAGGTCACTTACTTCTGCTCTTATAATTGGAGATGAAATTATTCTGAAGAGAGGAAGAAAAATGAAGTTTCGTTTAGATACCATATGGATAAATACAGGTTATTACCTCCCCCACTCTCAAAGGTGTATTTTTTATTCAAAGCTACTGCTACTGTACTCTTTGCTGGTCCTAATTCAACCATACACTAAGTCGAAATAATGCTATTTGCATTCATAGACTTGCACAGCATCAGAAGTAGTCCACAAACATTAGCTACAAAAATGACAATGGGGGCATTTTTATTGCTAATTAAATAACCACTTCATGCAAAAGCAGTGCAAAATTACATCAAGTGTAAAATATGTTTAGTAAATTCAGTTACTACATTTAATAAACAGGTTTTTTAGAGATCTTCTCCGCTGAACCAGAATTAGTTTTAAGTCCTGTTAGTCCTTTCCCTATATTGTCTCACTATACAATGCAGCAGTGAAGTAGTGGCACAGCCAACTGATTTTATTGTACTCTGACTTAAAGGAAACAGTTATGGAACTGTGTTGTCTATATATTGCTACAGTAGCTATCACTGAGGTGATAACACTTGGATGTGGAGAAAAGTCAATTGGAAATAAGCACTGAGGAGGGTAATTTCCAGTGATGTCTGGGTACTTCTTAACTCTTTTTGCTGCATAGGAGCACACAATAAAGTTGTTCATGGCTTTTTCTTCTCCCACACTGTTGTTATAAACTGTTGTGTGAAATCCTGTTCTGAAATTCTTCTTTTCCTGTGGTGTTTCAATGGGAGTAATTGATCTTCTGGCCTTCTCTGAGGGAAACTGTGCTAGCAAAGTAGGTTGTCCTCATGTTATTTCAGGAGAGTTATTTATGGGAAAAGAGGTAAGGAAATAGGGTTATTACTAAAGACTTGGGAATGGAGGAAGATGAACAGACCTGGTGGTTGTAAATTAAATAAAGAATGAGAGTGAAGGAAAAAAACCCTACAGCAAGTCACGAGATCTGGCTCTGTTCTCACTTCACACCAGTTTGCTGTCACTGACCTAAACACTTCTACACAGCTTCAGAGTCTGTTTTGTTATTGTACATAATAGGTCTGAGTGAAAAAAAAGTCTGGGAAAAAAACCTATGAAATACATGTAGATTCCAGAACAGATCCCCAGATGAGGGTAAATGACACAAATCTCAAAAGTGGTCAGAAGATCTGATGTGCTTTGGGCTTTTGGTGGGGGTTGGGGTGTGTTTCATTTTTTGGTGTAATGAATAATAGATAATTATGCAAATTGTTACTGGACTTGTTTCGGTATTTTGTGTATGGCTTGCTACTTTTCTTTAAAAATATACTGTACTTTTTTAGCTCAAGTCAACAGAGGAATGCTCACCCCATTGTCTCCATTTGATAGATTTATGCTGCCACCAAATCAACCCGAATCTCAGTTTGGTGTTTTGGTGCTTCTAAATAATTCACTGAGTTGCAACCTTGGTATCTTTCTCCTTTGTCTGACTGCGCAGTGAGCTCTCTAAGTCAGCAAAGTGGCTTTTTCAGCCTGGCACCCTTCCTTGTCTTCTGGGCAGGGCAGAAAAACAGACACTTCTGAGGGGAAATGTTGAAAGCTACAGTTACGTACATATCCATCTATTCTTGAATGTTTTGGAAACCTTCTGTAAATTGCTTTATAAATCGTTCAAATGATCACTGAATGGGAAACTGCAAGAACAAGTGATTCAGCCACAAACTAATGATGAAGGATAATGAGCTGCCACTTAGCTTGAGCGACTGACATTTTCATCCAAAACTGTTTATTCCGTTCAAATGGTTGGCTGAATTGCTTCCCCAGGATTTCTTCTGGTGATTTGAATCTCTTGTTGGCTGAATAATTTTTGCTTCCTATAGCGTTTCAGATAAATGAGATTGTACTGAGAGAAAAAAAGAGCTAGCACCATTCCAGTGGAGAAATTTTTGGCTCCGTAACTTGTCTTTTCTCACTTCAGAGACTCTCCAAGTAACAGAACATATAACATAGCCTTTTAATGTGCACATTGTTTCCAGCCTTCCTTCTAATAGTGATGCTGTAAATCGAACTAACCGTTTGGTCATGTTTTAATAATTAACACTTTAACACAATAGAGTCTTTTTGGTATCCTGTCATTTGTTGAAGTTTCATAGGTGATTTAAAAAGTCTGTTTTGTCAATCTGCTCTGTAGTTGCAAGGAAAGAGATTCTAAATTAAACCTAATGGGCCTTTTTAATTTTTTTAAAGGGCCTCAGACCAGACTTAATTTGTGCCTGTAATACCGTGGTGTGATATGTGCGATTTTACTGCCTCTCTGTAGTAATGGCTCTGCTACAGTTGCAGTTCCCGTTGCAGCTGGAGGCAAAGCTTCGCCTAAGGTCACATTCCTGGTGCTGGAGGCACAGGCCCTGCTGCTGGAGGCACAGGCCCTGCTGCTGGAGGGATGTCTGCCCGGTGTTTGGCCAGTGACGCTCCCCACCCCCTCTCAATTTAATGGGAAACAGGTTGATTTTCCAGACGTTTGGGTCTAAGGAGTAGGTTCATCAAGTTGTGTCCTGATCTACCGGCTAGGAATTGCATTTCCCATGACATATTCGGGATATATTGAACACAGGTCCCAGTGCAAACCTTGGGGTGCTTGCCTAGTGCTTTCTTGCAGAGGGTATGGTTTTGGATAGCAAAGAGATTCATACTCTGAAATGGTTGAACAGGTCTAAATATACATTCACATCACTGCATGTCAGGCACATACCTGACATACCTGGAATTAAGAGGCTATTCTCCTTAGCTCCATATCCATAGTCAGCTGAGGGAAATCATGCTCAAGCACTTATTTGTACTCTGGAAAGAGAGAGAATACACAGTGTAAAGAGGGAGACTCCCTTCTCAACATAAACACCTGCCATGGGAGGTGTGAATACACTCCTCTTGCTTGCTTCTGTGGTTGAACAAAAGTGCTCTTTGCTCCTTGAGTGATCATGAGGCATAAAAAAATGCTTTGTGTGGCATCTGCTATGGTTTTCCATTGCCAACTTCTGTGTCCCTTCAATCTTCCTGTGCTCTCACTCCAGAGCTACAAGAGATTCTTTGGGGTAGGTAGGCTCATGCTCCATAGTCAAATGCAATACAAAGAGGGATACCTCAGCTAGTTTTGGACAGAGCACTGGGATACTGCAAGTGTGCCAGTGATGGGGAAATATGCCTGTGCAAGGCTCTGTGCCTCTTTAAGTGATGGTGGTATCCAAGCCACCTGCCCGGAGAAGAGCCCAGGACTGCCACAGCAAAGTGTAGCTGGTGACCCAGATGATTTTGCAAAATGGGAGATAAAAAGAAATCCTGTCTGGAGAGTGGTGTGCTGCTCACTGGTGTACTACCAGAGAAATAACAGTTCACAAATACTTAATCCAGAAGAAAACTATCATCAGAACCACACCCACAAGATGAACCTAAATTGCCAAATAAGACCCTCTCCTTATGAAATAAATACATAACCACAATGCTGCAATGAAATGGAAAAGCAATTTTGCTCAGAGAATATTGTTTCTAAAGGCACACAGGGCAAAACTCAGAACCCGCCCCACCCAAAGGTCAGGACAACAGTGAGAAATGAAATGCCAGAAAATAATGCAATCTGGTAAAAAAAATCTCAACACTCACACACACACACGTGCACACATTACTTCTCTCCTTCCTGCCCTTCCTCACTTCTTCAGTTTCTCATCCTAAGCAGATTTCCAGATAGCTTCTTAGCTGTATGGAATTTGTGAAGAGAAATCCAGATCCTGGGCATGTACAGCACCTCTGCTTGTTGAAACAAGTCTCAATCCCTTAGCAAGTATCTCAGCATCCAGCATGTAGCCAGTACTCAGGGTACAGAGCTCTCTGAAGGAGCAGTGTAGACCCTCATGCTTTGTTCAGCTGGAACTCTAGCAGAATGGTCAGCTCTCAGGTAGTCCTCTTGCAGCACTTCTTGCTGTTCACCCATTCCTGCCAACGTCTTCCTCTTGCAATTACAGAATACAGAGTTTAAATCCAGGTTTCACATTTTTTTCTAGCTAGCCAAGGTTTTTCTTAATCCATGATTGTTACTGCTGGTTTTAGCATGTAAACAGATAGAATACACTCGATGCTTGGCATTTCTAGAGGTGTTCTCCATTGGCCTAATTCTGCATGTGTTCATATGGAAAATGAAATTCTTATCAGCTTTGAAAGCTTCAGCAATAAATTGTACTAGAAATCATGTATTTTCTGTTCACAACTTTTCTTTTTAAATTTTCTTTCTTCTCTTCTCTTCTCTTCTCTTCTCTTCTCTTCTCTTCTCTTCTCTTCTCTTCTCTTCTCTTCTCTTCTCTTCTTTTCTTTTTCTTTTTCTTTTTCTTTTTCTTTTTCTTTTTCTTTTTCTTTTTCTTTTTCTTTTTCTTTTTCTTTTTCTTTTTCTTTTTCTTCGTAATCTGAAACAAAGCTGACACAATTTTCCCTTCTCTCTCTACTTTTTCCTAGCCAGTTATGAGGCTAGAGTGGGTCAGTTGATATACCGTTATACATCAGTGCCCCACACCATCACACCTATGCAATTGTCCCTTTAGTATCACAGTATTAGTGCTTTTGTTCTTTTTAATTAGGAAGTTCTTATAAAACTAGAGCAGTTGTTTGGTTATTTTTTAATATGAGCTTTGTCAAGAGGCTGAACTCTGTGTAAAGGTAGACAACACAAACATTGGGTTATTTCACCAGGGGCAATTGATGGAGGAATTTTGTACGAAATGATGACACTGAGGTAAGCACAGTCACCAATCTTGCCTTAGGAAGGGAACCCCACTGAATGTGATGGGCAGAAGCCGGGCATCCCTCAGAAGGTGCTGACATGTGGGCAGATGTGGTGGCAGTATAGTGCTTATTGTCATTTACCAGGAGGAACAAGGCACTGGAGATCTTCTGTTTGTGCTACACTGAACGCAGCCTTCTCCAAGGTACGTTTGTTTATGACGAGATGTCACCTGACCGACACCTCTCCTCAAAACCAAAACATTTTACCTTGGCCTCCATTCTAGCAAAGACTGCCATCTTCCAGAGTAACAGCACAGTTGTAATAATGAATGAGGCTCCAAAGTCTCAGATTCTGCTCCCTTCTGGCTAATGTCCCAGCACTGCAGTCCCCGGGTAGCAAAAATCATGAGTCAGCTCCTTCTCCCTTCCCAGCAACTCGCTTGAGCCCAGTCAGGTCATGTTTTCAAACTTTTCTCTGCAAACAGGAGGGATGGAAAATTCTCCTGCAGGAATGAAAGTTGAGGTTTGTGTTCAGTGCCTTCGTTCCAAGCTGGGACTTGAATTCCAGCTTTACATTTGTGAAACGCTAGATGAATCAGGAGAGCAGGTAGCAACAGGGAGCGTTTGTATGCTTTTTTTTGGGGGGGGATGGAGTCCGATTTACACCCTAGGACTTAATGCTTGTGGGTTTGAAATTCAGCCTCTCACTTTTGAAGTTCTTTCTATCCTGAAATCTATTTTGGGAAAAAAAAAAAAAAGTATAAAGTGCATCTAAATGGCACAGCGCAAGGAACAGATGGTTCAAACCTGTCCATGACTTTTTAGCATAAGTCACTAAGTGTGGAAGTGGGAAGTAGGTTTTCTTTAGCAACTGTTGGTGCTCCCCTCTCTTACACCAAAACAATACACTGGGTGGGAGAAAAAAAAAAAAAAAAGGTCTTTGGATGCAGACAGCAAGCTGGTTTGGGCTAGCAAGAAGTATGGCCATATGTCTGCTTAGAAGCAGGTGAAGTTAGATTTTGTGGCACACTCTGCTAAGGAAGCTGCCTTGTTTCCAATATTCGATCAGGAGTGACTAGAGCTAGTTCAGGTGTCTTTATGGGCAGAAAGAGAAAGGAAGGATGGGTGCAGGAAGGCTGAAATGTGACGCTTTCCTTTCCTTGTCTGGGCAGCAGGCAAAAAACTGCTCCCTGAATATTCCTGTCTTTCACTCTTAATCGAAAAGGTGGTTTTATGGTTTCTTTTTCATGTAATTTTTTGAAGAGAGAAAAGAGGGAGTAAGACTTCAAGCAAACCAGTGCACCTTAGGCTGAATGAATAATGTAAGAGCACCATTGTATCTGAAACATGTGGCGTTGTTTACTTGTGTCACAGTAAATGATTCATGTGGAAAAGCTGCATTTGAACAAATGAGATTGATGAGAATTTTACAGGCTATTTTTGTGTAATTTAAAACAGTGCCTGTACTTGATGGTCAAAAGGAAGATGAGACAATCAGGGCTGTCAGCTTTTCTCGTTCCTGATTCGCTCCTTGATCGTTCCTTGCCTCTGGTCCAGAAAGCCAAGGGTTCAAATGAAGAATGGAAGGAGAAAAACAAAAGACGGAGGGAAGATCTTGATCTTGATCACAGTGACAGATTCAGAGATATCTGAGCTTTCTCTTCCGCATTAAACCTGGAGCTCTTAGTGCCAGGAAAGTTGGATGATGGTGGGTACAGAGACACCTGAGCTGGCTCAATATGTGCTAGGGGAGGAAGGGAAGTGTGCAGATGCACTGTAGCCATGTTTGTCTGAGCTCAAGCTAACCAGGTCACAGTGTTGACACTCACTGTCTCCTGTGCAGTGCCCAGGTTACTGAGATAAGTTGCCTCTGGGCCTCGTCCTGTTAAAGATGTAGGTGTTGTGCTGTGTCCAAGGGTCTCTACTAATGTGCCAATCTCTCTACTCCAGTTCTTCATACCCTCTAGATATATCTTTTAGGTTCCTTAAACCTGAAAGCTCAGTTTTCGCAGTTATTTAAAGCAAAAGATAGGTTACAGATCAGGGTCTTTTATAGCTCAGGAACAATTTCTAGGAGATAAAAGTGCCCATTCTTTAAGCACCAGTTAATAATTTATAAGGGATGTGGGAGATAACAGCAGTCAAAAAGGCAAGTAAGAAACTTATCATGGATGTCTTCAACCGGAGAGCCATTTGGTGCTGATGTCCCACAGCCAGTAACAAATTTCCTTAGTGTTTCTATGAATAATAATAATGTTTTCTTTGCAAAACAGGAAATCCTGTATCCAGAACAAGGTAACCTGATAGTGGACTTAAGTCTGCTGAATGAGAAAGTGTTAGTTACAAACCCAAAAAAAGTGCAGTTGCTGAGGTACCAGAGATCACAGTAAATTTAGATTTATTTTATACAAATGAAATAGGGCATTTACCAAAAATCTGCTCATTTGGAACTTAAATAGGCACAGCTTTTCAAAGCTTAAAGCATTTGCTAGTATAGCTGACTGAGCATATGCATTTAAAGTGGAAAGACACTGAGAAAAATCAGGAATTGTTCAAGAACATTATACTAGTTTTTCCAAAGCCCATGATTCCATCAACAAAGAAAAGGGTTATGTAGAACACCACCAGAAAAAAAACTTCCCTAGTAAAACAAAGAAAGGATGAAACATTAAGAAATATATAAAGAACAGAAAACAGGTCTGATCCCAATGGAGTTTAAAATGATAAGCTGCTTTTTTGAGACTGTAAAAAGCCAAAATAGTTTTCTGCCTGTTGATCCCTGTGATAAAATCCTGAATGCCGCTTAAAAACAGGGAGAAAGGTGGATGAATACTTTGTCTGTGCCCATCTGAAATGCTGGGTTTTGGGATAGGAATGTTGTTAGCTGTAACAAAGAGAGGTATGAGCAATTTGCAGATGTTCGACGTTTAGCTTATGCCACGGACATGTGAATTTATTATCTGTGGAGATGATGATGATGATGATAATGATTAATTTCTAGCATAACTGTGAGAATGAGTGACTTTTGAAGTTTTGCTACACAGTTGCTGTCATTTTATAGGTGAATAAAAGGACTAGGGAACAATAAATGTTCACCAAAACGCTTTGGTTAAAATGTTCCAATTTGAAAAAAATTGGTCACTGTTCATAAGGCCCATCAGCTGTGATTTCAGTTTCACTCCACTTTTTTGGTTTTGTTTTATTGGTCTGTGAGAGGTCGGCAGAGAGATGAAAGGAGTTGATTGCAGCCCCTGGCTCTCATGGGTGACTTTAACCACCTGAATGGGCAGCATGGCAGGGCACAGGCAATCCAACAAGTTTCTGAAGACGGGCAAGAACTATTTCCTGACACTGCAGATCCACAAGCCAATTAAGTAAGATGTGCTGTTGGTCCTGCTACTCATTAGCTAATGGGAGGAGATAAAGAAGACAGGTTTATATGGCTCACACAGGTGCACATTGACAGAATAATAGGCAGCAGAGAGAAACTGCAATGAATGAAGTTCTGATGGATATCCGGAAAGATTTTCCTCAGAATGGTGGCAAAATATTGGCACAGGTTGTCCTGAGAGGTTTTGGTGTCTCTATTCTTGGAGGTGTTCAAAGCCTGACTGTACTGAGCAACTTGTTTTGAGCTGGTTGGGCTTGATGACCTTCAGTAATCTAAATTATTCCAAGTCAAAGGTTAAAATGATGATTCTGTTTCCTAGACCTACAGAAATCAACAGAGAGATACAAACTGAATGAAGAATTAATTTTAAAATAAAATCTAATATAGCAGAGGAACAATGCTATTAACTGTGATTTCTTAAGTCTGTGATATCCCTCTAGCATACTTGCTATGTTCTCTCTGTAGTGAAGGTAATCAAACAGAGGACTAAAATATTGGATGAGACAGCAAACACACTGCTGCTTGGAGTCTTTTAAAATCGGCAAATCCATCTCTAATGTTGCTGTTGGCAGAAAAATAAACCATAGAAACAAAGAATCATTTGAGTTGGAAAAGACCTTTAAGATCATCAAGTATGACCATTAACGTAACATCACTAAGTCCACCACCAAACCTTGTCCCCAGGTGCCTCATCTGCACATCTTTCCAATACCTCCAGGGATCGTGGCTCTATCTCTTCTCTGAGGAGCCTGTACCAATGTTTGACAGCCCTTTAGGGGAGTTTTTTTCCTAATATCCAACCTAAACCTTCACTTGTGCAGTTTAAGGCCTTTTCCTCTTGTCCCATCACTATTTGCTTGGGAAAAGAGACTGGCCCTGACCTGGCTCTACCCTCCTTTCAGGCAGTTGTAGAGAGCAATAAGGTCCCCCTTGAGCCTCTGTTTCTCCAGGCTGAACACCCCCAGCTTCTTCAGCCACTCCTCAAAGGAGATATGTTCTGGACTGTTCACCAGCTCCATTGCCCTTCTCGGAACACACTCCAGCCAGCACCTCAAAGTCCTTCCCGAATTGAGGGACTCAGAACTGGACACAGGATTCGAGGTGTGGCCTCACCAGTGATGAACATAGAGGGGCAATCACTGCCCTGGTTGTGCTGCCCACAATATTGCTGACACAGGCCAGGGTGCCATTGGCCTTCTGGGCCACCTGGGCACACTCTGGCTCATGTTCAGCCATTATTGACCAGCACCCCCAGGTCCTTTTCTGCCGGTCAGTTTTCCAGCCACTCTGCCCCCAGCCTGTAGCACTGCCTGGGGTTGCTGTGACCCAAGTGCGGGACCTGGCACTTGGCCTTGTTGAACCTCATACCAGTGGCCTCAGCCCATCGATGAACAACCTGTTCTCGGTTGCAGTGGTCTGTGCTTGGTACATCTGTGCTTGGGATTCCTCTTTCATTCCTCCTGCTCACCCTCTGTTCTCATGACAATTGCAAGAGCTAGACTGTATTGCCCTCAAAATGCTGAACTTTGACACCTTGCGTATTTACTTATTTTGCTAAAAAATGCTGCAATCCAGTATGGTTGTACAAGATGCACTGCTGTCAATGCCCCATAAACAATCTGAAGAGAAAGTAAGATGAATAAAATATTCTTATTAAAAGTATTAGTCATAGTCCTGGAGGTGTGGTTGCTTTCTTACTCCCCACAGGGTCTATGCTTTTACACTACTGTGATGGGGCCAGTTCGCCCTCATCTCTGGGCTTGGGCAGGGAAGTCAAGGTAACCTAGCTGACCTTAAATACAAGTTTATATGGCAGTTGGGGTACCTACATACTTGAATTAGTAACACAACATGTATGTTAAACTAATCACTTTGGCTTTTAAGCGGCACACTAAACATGGGGTCATAATTACCTAGGAACACAGGAGAAAATTCAGGCATCCTGGAATCTTCATGAGATGTGACTCAAGGAATTTAAAGTCAAGCTCTGAGCATGGTGACAGGTTTTCTGGTTTGAAGAGGCAAACATTTTTCTCCTGCCGAAAGTGCTTGAGGCCTTCTGAGTAGATGGATGTTGTAAGTGTACTGTTAGCACTCCAGATCTTGCTCTTACTGGAATTTCCTAGTTACAACTTCAGATTCATAAAGCTACCCAGTGAACTAACCCAGAGCACTGTAGTTTTTCTGGACTGCTGGGTTACTTGATAGTAGTTTATATGGTGGTTTTCTAGTTATAGCAGTCAGATAAACCTTTTGAACAAGGTGTATTTGTTGGGATACCATTTTAGTAAAAACACTCCCTTTGATTTAAAATAAAAAAGTAATTGTCTATCTCTTCTCAGGAAAAACAGGACTGTGGGCAGAAATCTTTAGCATGTAGGGCAAAACCCAGCAGGTCAAGCCTGTCTTTGTTATGTATCAGATTACATTAGCTAATGAAACCTTCTGCAGTGAAGATTTTCACACACTATGAAACTGAACCAGACTGAATTTGTTGTTTAGGTGCAAAGTGTCTGAGGCCCATTAAGCACATTGCAACCACTTCGGATAGCCAAAACCCTCTGGGTTTTGTTGATCAATTTTCCTTTTATTTAGATATAAAGGCTAAACTTATTTGGAGTCATCTCTCCATTTCACAAGATCCTAAAGATTAAGACAATATTTGTGTCAGTATATGATCTGTTTAAACTCAGGGGTCTGAAAAAATTAGCTGAAACATTTTCTGAGAAGACCTATTCCTTGTCTCTTAGATTTCCAATATTTTGGGCTTTTTATCCCCTTGTTCAAGAAAATAACCTTAACCATGCAAGAATGCAAGACCTTGTTTTTTTCCTAAGGCCCGTGTCTCGCATGCTTGCTCTTTTATACTACAACAATTTCTCAAGGAGTAACATAAGAGTTTCCAGCAGAGAAATGCTGACTGTACTTAGCCAAAATATGGCGTTTGGAAAAGTAAGCTGCACGTCATTTCTCTGAATGAGACGAATGTGTTCAGAATGCCTTCTTAAGCTTCCTTGCAAATGTTACAGACAACTCAGATCAATATGATTCAAAGTACAGTCAGAGGAGACAAGGAGGGTGTGTTGTCCTCCATGTCGATGACCAGCTGGAGAGCATGAAGCTCTGCCTGGGGATGGATGAAGAGCCAACTCAGAGCTTATAGGCCAGGATTAAAAGCAGGGCAGAGGTCACATTGTAGCAGGGGTCTTCTATAGGCCACCTGACCAGGAAAACTTAGTGGATGAGTCTCTCTATTGACAGATAGGAGCAGCCTCACTTTTACGAGTCCTGGTCTTTGTGGAGGACTGTTGGAGGGACAACACATCAGGCCATAAGCAATCCAAGAGGTTTCTGGAATGCATTGATAATAGCTTCTTTTCCAAGTGATAGAGGGGCCAACAGGGAGAGGTGCTATGCTGAAACCTTGTTCTTGCCAACAAGAGGAGCTGGTGGGGAATGTGACATTCGAGGGCAGCCTTGGGTGCAGTGACCATGAAACGGTGGAGTTCAGCATCATTAGGGTAGCAAGGAGAGTGCACAACATCACTACTCCAGCCTTTGGGAGAGCAGACTTTGGCCTCTTTAGGAAACTACTTGAAGATTACCATGGAATCATCCTCCAGAGGGAATTGAGACCTAAGAAAGCTGGTTGATATTCAAGGATCACCTCCTCAAAGGTCAGGAGTTATGCATCCCAACTAAGAACAAATCAGACAAAAACACTAGGAGGTCTGTGCGGACAAACAAGGAGCTCCTGGACAAACCCATACACAAAAGGAAAGCCTACAGAGAGTGAAAGGAAGGATATGTAGCCTGGGGGAAATACAGATAAATTATCTGAGCAGGCAGAGACCATGTTAGGAAAACTAAAGCCCTGATATGATTGGATAAAGGCAGAGAAACTGATGTCATCTACATGGACTTGTACAAAGAAATAGACACTTTCTTGCCTGACATCCTTGTCTCTAAACTGGAGAGACATAGATTTAATGGACGGACCACCCAGTGGATAAGGAGTTGGGTGGTTGGTAATGGCTGGTTGGGAATATTCAAAGAATTGCAGTCAACAGCTTGACATCCAAGCAGAGATCTGTGATGAGTGGCATTCTGCAGGGATCAGTATAAGGGAATGGCTTTAAAGTGAAGGAGAGGAGGTTTAGATTAGATATCAGGAGGAAATTCTTCTCTATGAAGGTGGTAAGGTACTGGAACATGTTGCCTGGGTAAGTGGTGGATGACCCGTTCCTGTAAGTGTTCAAGGCCCTGAGCAACCTGGTCTAGTGAAAGGCGTCCTTGCTTATTGGAGAGGGGTTGGAACAAGATGATCTTTAAGGTTCCTTCCAATCCAAACCATCCTGTGATCCTCTGCTTCTATAAGGTAAGATAAAGGTAAGGATTTACATTTGCATGATCCGAAGTGGGAAAACAAGCCGTAGGTCATGAGCTCAAGGTCTTAATACATGAGATTTCTTTAGTTTGATAAAACAGATTGTGATGTTTTCAGAAGAACCAGGCAAAAGTGACATTGCATGAGTGTAGAACAGAAGATTATTCACCAACAAAAGAATGCAGAAATTTTGGTGATTGCATCTTTCTCGAGCTGATTATTTAATTCCTGCATTTCACGACTATTGCTTAAAGTGTTAGTGAAAGAGTGGCATTTTTAGAATACTAATTCCCACCTGCCTGGGTTTTTTCGCTGAACTTTGTTGACAAATGTTTGCAATGAAGTTTAGGAGCAATTTTACATGAAACATTACACTGAAATATCTGGAAAAAAACCCCAAAGGACTGAGTTCTTACCCGTTTTCTCTCTTGCTCTCTTTCACTGCCTTCTTGTTTCTCTTCATGTTTAGATGTGGCCACTGGATGATTTTCAAAGGCTCCCGGGTTCAGACCTTTGGTGCAGGCTCCCACTGATGATGGAGGGCTCAAAGCAAGAATACCAGCAGCTTTGTCTTCTCACAGAGGGTGAGATTCTGCAAATGGAAGAGGAACACAATTTTCCTGGATTTTGTCAATAAACGTCTAGGTGAAACAAAAGAATTATGTTTGCACTTCAGGTCAGATCTGCTGAGAAATGCCTGCAACCACCAGTACATTGGAGAAACGTATTCAAGAACACTTCATCCTTGTGAAAATATTACCCTGTTACAACAGCCAAGGTCACTGAGACCCAGAGTGATCTTCTGGTCACAAAAGTTAAAGATGCCTGGCGGCTACTATAATTAAATTATGAGCGCTAGGAGAATAGGGAAAGCAGTTTTCCCACAAATATTTATTTGAATTTAAAAGTGACTTTAGACATGACTTTGCTCAGAAATCCTCTGTGTTCTGGTTGTCGGGTTTTTTTTCTGCTTGAAAACATTCAGATGCTGAAGCCGGATGTGAGCACCTAGGCCACAGCCTTCAGCTTCAGCCCAGCTGTAGAACAAAAGCAACAATCTCAGGTCTGTGTCAAAAACATTGGGCCTTTTGGATGTTTGCAACTATCCATTTGCATCTCATCCAGGTGATTACCTAGGTGAATTAACAGATAGATAGAGCAAGAAATGTATTTTAAATTCCCACCAAGGCATGTCTGTAGGCAAACCGCCAATACAAAAGGGTATTAATGTTAGGATAAACTGCCTTGATAATCAACAGCTACTTATTTTCATCTTAATTGTTGTCTTAGGGGAAAATCTTTAAAATTCATATCACCTGTCCATTTGGAAGTGCGCTTTTGTTAGCTCTAATTTCTGCTTTTTGGATTTAGGTAATTTTCTTTTTTTCCCTCCTGAAATGCTGAACAAGCAAGTTCACAGGCAAGTACATGCAACATCCAAAAACCTACTATCTCAAAGCCTTGGCACAAATTGGGAAAGACATCTTACACTACTCTTTTTTTGTGGTTTCGATTACATGAAAATGTACAACATCTAGTACCAGGGAAATCATGAGTTGACCAGAAAACACTGTGCACACACATATGTGAAACTGAAGTACAAGGGGTAGCAGTACAATAGGTTTTGTATGGCATATAGGACAATGCTGTGCTTCCACACTAGGTATTTAACAATTTTCTATTGTTGTTCACAATGCAGCTATATAAAAGTAAAAAAAACCCCAAACCCAAATAAACCAACAATAAATGGCAAAAACTCTCCAGCTGTGTCTCATGTGGTATTTTAACACACACTGTGTAAAGAATATTCAGCATCTTGAAGTAAATTTAACCTGCAGCTAGCTGAGGGATTAAACATGACTATTCTCAACTTGAATGACCCTTTCCCCTAAGTCAAGCTGCCCATTTAGCGCCCTTAATAAATACAGGGATAATTTAAACCATGTGGCCGCAAATTGAAAACATGGGCTTTTGAACTATGTATTTTCTTTCTCATGTTGGAACTCCTCCCTGGAGATAGACTCAAGTCCCATGATCTTGTAAAAGACAAATCTGTGTATCTTTTTTATTAAGTGTTTCATGATATATATTTTTTCAGCTCTGTTGCAGTGGATGCATCTGAAAGATGTATTCCGTTGACAGTACACAATACCTCAAAAGCTCTTCATTCATTTATCAACTCAATCTAATAAAAGGAGGATAATATTTCTATGAAAAAAAAAGAGTTTTAAAAGCAGCTTGACAGCTTGGTAGAATGCATCAATTAAGCGTAGAGAGAAATTGAAGGAAAAATGGGGATCTTACTTTCTTTGCTAGCATTAGAATTAATAAAAAATATTTAATTTGTCCTTCAACAGGAAAGAAATAGAGTTCATTCCCAGCTTGCATACCTTGTGGTTTGAGCTGAAGAATGTTACACTCTAGTCTATATTCAACTACTGGTTTAAATTATAGCCTTTAGAAAATAATCTACCATTCACTTTAATTAATATCAACAGAGTCAGTTGGAAAAAAACCCACACAACACAAAATGCTAATGCAAAATTTAAAATGTTTCTGTCCATTTTTTGTTCATAAAAAACATCAAAGAGTCTCATCTGTTGGCAGCTTTGGTACTCTGTAACCTTAGGCTTCTTTCATGTTGTTCCAAGGAAGGTTCACAACCAGTTTTTTCTAGTCGGTGGCCCATGAGACACATCTGGCCCCATCATTTCATCTGCGGTCAGAAGAGACACAAAGTGCTCTGCTAGACTGTTTCACCACAAACTCTTTTTAGTACCTTATTCCCCTAAGACAAACCCTTGGGCCTGTCTTTCCTTCCACTGTTTGGAAATTTATCCCTGTGGAAAAAGTAGTGGCTGAAGTTCCCCTCCAGTGCTGGGCCAGAGAAGTCAGCTTTCAGGATTTGACCTCAGATCCTGTTGGGTGCCTTTTCTGGGCCTTTTTCTGTTTAAGTTGGTGATGTCAAAGCAAGGGATCTTCTCCTACTGATGGAATATTCTTGTCCTCATCTGGAAGGTCCAGATGTCACTGAAAACAGGATGGTAGGAAGCAAAAAAAGCAAAGGAAGATGTTTTCTTCTGCAGATCTTACGTGCAAGCACTTGAATGCAGCTGAAAGGTTCAACATGACGTAGCAGAGAACAAATGTGGCCTCTGAGGATTCAGTGGGCAGGTTTGTGAATCTCCAACTGAGAGTGTGTGTTGTGTTTGACTGCTAGGCTGGTGCCAGGGATCATTTGTATTAGTTAGAAACTTGTCTTCATATTGTCAGCTTGGAATCTGTATGAAGCCCTTGGATCAACAATGTGTCTCTTCTACCAATGATTTTCTGGAGCAAACCGAGTAAAATTAGGGCACTGTATACCAAGTGCTTGTGGTAAATAATTTGGTTTTGGCTCATAAGGTAAAGAAATTGTGAAGACAACATTTTATGAGCTGTATTCCATCTGAACAGCAACTTTCATTTGTTTAGTTATTCTATGACACTATCTGCAGCTCTACAAAGCTTCTCCACAAAACACAACTCTGCAGCTTAGTTTACCGAAACGTAGCCAATTTATGGTAATTGGCCGCACTGAGAAGATCCTTTTTGCAACTATTCTTCAATCTCCTAACCATACCCTGAATATATTGTGACTGTATTGCCATGTCAGTACTGTGGCCCCTGCCCCCTACCACTGAAAGAGTTGCTCACAGCATATTTCTTGTATTTCTTTGCATCTTCTTTTCCCCAAGAGTATAGGATGAGAAAGGAGAAGTCTGCATCTTCAGATATTAAAAAGAGCTCGTGGAGAATCTGATGCATCCAGTTTCCAGCTCTGCAATGCCCCGAGGCACTGCAGAGTGGTGCAAGTGACAGTCTGTTCACCCTTGGGAAGACAACAACTGCGGTGTCCAGTGTTGCTTGTCTGGGTTACTGTGCAGTGCCACAAATTCAGTGTTAAATCTGAGTTAACGGTTAAATCTGCTATTAGTGTATATTAGAAAGATGAGTATCTTTCTCAATTTGCTTTTTGAGGTTTTAGAAGCTGGTGGGGTAGAGGCTGACTGACTTACCTAAATAATACGTTTTTTCACAAGGTTCAAAACTTATAACTGACGATTTTGCTTGACTAGCCAGGAATGTAGTCAATATATTTTCCCTTTTTTTTCTTTGTGGTTTATTGGTTAATATTTTATTATTGTACATTCATTGCAATAATTTTTGTGAACGTTCTTTGCTTCGTGCATTGCACTCTAGTCCCATTCCCAATGACAGTGGGCTGCATTTTTCCTCAAGAAGAAAAATAAAAGAGGTAAATGCATGAGGTGGCTCAGTCCTACAGCCCCTTGTTTCATACTTTTATGTCTCTAGCAGAAGGGTAGCCCCATGCACTTTGCTGGCAAGGGGAATCTGTGCTCATGTGTCAGAATTACATCACCTCCGTGGCATCGGGAAAACTTTGGAATATGATAGCAAGGGACAGGAAGGTTGTCTTACCTCTGTCTGAAGGGCTGCCAAATGAAAAAATCCCAATGTTGCATACTCTTAAGTTACACATATAATACAGATCATTCTAGTTCAGTGCTTTGCTGAATGGGGCCCTTTTGGTGCTTCTAAAATTGCAGGTTTTCTGTGGGTGCTTTCTCTTGGGCTTGTCTCTGCATTTGTCTTTCTTTCACTTCAGTGCTGCTTATGTACCTGAGAAATGCCTACTGTCAACAAATAAAAAGAGGGATGTTGATGGCTGCAGTTGACTGAGCATCATCTGCTAGTCACTGAAGTTTAAGTTACTATTTCTAGCAAACCCTCCAACTTTGAAATGGAGGTTTGTCTTGATTTAGTTTATTCCTTATGGTATCAAAATGTGGTGACAGCTTTAAAAAGAAAAATAACATAGTGCTTCAGGGAGCAAAACCAGAGTACAGAATTTTTAATGGTTTTAATTATATTACAGCACTGTTGGTCTTTTTTTCTTAAGTATTCACTCCTCATATTTTTCTTTTGTTAGTAGCCAGTTGACAAGGGGAAGCTCTTATTCCCTCTTCATAATATTATGTTCAGCTTTTTAAATTCCAGTTGGAAACATTTTGTTTATCAGAGCTATATGAAGAGTAGTTAAGTGGATCTTCATTAACTTCAGCTTTTGAAAGACCCATTTGGTTAAAGCAAAAGCAAAATTCTCCCACATTGATTGTCCAGGTAGAAACTTCTTGCCTGTGTGCAGGGGAGAGAGACGACATCAGGACTCATGCAAGGAAATCCTGTGGAGTGAAACATTTCTGTTTATGAGCAGTGGTAACAACAAAATAGTTGAGCAAGAGCCAGAGCAGCCGTACACGCCTGGTCTGCATTGCTGCTTTCAGGGCTTACACAAGGCCTTCCAGTGCCAATGCCTGTACGATAACTCTTCCACCCTGACCACGTCGGGACTGGTGGCACCTACCGGCCTGGGACCCTGCCATAAATACAGGGCATGGAGAAGTGGTTTAGACAGGACCCTGTCTGGAATGGAGGGTCCACTCACCTGAACAGGGCTGTTCCTTGAAAGGAGAACAGTGGTATAAAATCACATCTTCAAGGGAACATTCTGAGCCTATACGAAACTTCCAGCCAGCTCCTGTTTGAACCTTCAAAAAGCCTTCTGACTCTGCAGCCTTCAGAAACCCACCATGGGCTTCAGGCCTGGGTTCAGTACAGCTGACAGGCCTGCCAATGTATCCATGGTGGGGAATTGATAGGAAGAAGAGCTTATTTTTTTCACCTGGTTTTGAGTGAGATCAGCCTAGAACAAATAAAACCAAAGAATGGGGAGGATTAGTTTGGCCTTTGCCGGGGTACTCTGTCATTTTGCCACCTCTAGCATGAAAAATTATTCTGTGGCTGAAATTCTGCCAAGAAAGTGCCAAGTGCAAGTTTTGTATAAGGATTTCTAGGCCAGGTCCTTAAATATGTTACCTATCTATCTCATTTTATGCATTTACTGTAGTTGAATGCTTTAAAAGTAAAAGAAATTAACAGTCAATTGCAGGAATAGGGAAAAAATTAAAATAAAAAAGCCTTCATCTTCACAGCTGGTAAATCTATCCCTTTTTATACCTCTATTCCCTGAGACTATTTTCTGCTTTGGAGCTCAATAGTCATATGTGATTTTAAAATCTTCTTTAAGAAGTTTAATCCTGACGGTTGTAACAACATGCAACAGATTCATACAAGGACAGTAAAATCCACAGGGTAGACTGGCAGGAAACTGGAGACATGCCATCACTGAAAGTTGTCATCATTGACTTGACTAATCTTAAGGGATTTTCTTGTTTCACTTAAACTTGCCCTAGTGCAAGGAAACAGACTGGATGATCTCTTGAGATCCACCCTATCCCTCCACTCTGCGATCTTATCTTGGATTTCCTAGTGGCAGTGTAGCCTTTGTTATTATTTTCTGCCGTGCCAAGTAACGTAGCAACCTTTGTAAAATTAGGCTTCTATTTTAATAAGCAAACACCCTTATGGGAACCCAAAAGATAGCAAGAAGAGGTTTAAAAAACATAACCTACAAAGAAAGGTTGAGAGAACAGGGTTTGTTTTTCTGGAGGAGAAGAGACAAACGGATGTGATATATTTTTCAGAATGCAAAGACTGCAACAAAGAGACCAGTGATTAAAATGGTCCCCTGTAGCTGTCAGGAAAAGGTCAACAGGAATTTAGCTTAATTTGCAGCAAGGAATATTCGGGTTCCATGTTACAAAGCAAATTCCCGACTTTGAGAGTGATGAAACACAGACCGCTTAGGGAGGCTGTGACTCTCCGCTCTGCTCTCCTTAAGAGCAGGTGAGAATAACATCTGTCAGGGGTCATATACTCCTTACTGCTGCAGCAGTGTGGTGGATCAGATGAAGCTGAGCCTCTTCCAGTCTTTTGTCTACCAAAAAAACAGGAGCCATGAGTGAAACGTTACCACTGATGACTCAGTGTCACACAGATTGTGTACCCCCTTGAAAGCCTGGTCCCACAGCTCCTCGAGTCAGCACGCACCACAGTGCTTGGTCTCCTGGCTGGGAGCTACCAGGAGTCCCTGGGATATAGAATGCTGGGTCTGGCAGGGCATTTTGAGGGAGCTTGCTAAATGCTTCCTCTGTTCTCTCTCCTGAGGAGTGCATCTGACCACTTTCAGAGATGGGATACTGAACCAGACAGGGCTTTAGTTCCACCAAGCATAACCACAATTTTTTCTTACGCTGTTTGTGTTCAGGACCCCGAGGAAGAACCACAGGAGAGCAACACGAGAGTTTTATCCTGTGGATGTCTGGGACAGGCTGGTTCCTCCACATCTACTCCTTCCTGACAGGTTTGTGATTCCCACCTCACCCATCTTTGATGCTAAGGCAAAGAGATACAGCAGCATAAGATGTGGGGAGCTCGGTCTTGCCCAAACTGATGGGAAATTCCTCCTGGCTTTCCCAGGAGAGTGAAAGCCATCGTGTACTGCCTTGGGCAGCTTTCTTTTGTCATTAAAATTTACTGGAAATATAGCTTATGTACAGAAACGAGCATTTGAGAATCTAGGAGTTATTTCTTCTGATGATCACTTCAGGGAAATACTTGTAACACTGAGAAGCTGAATCCCCATGTTCCCTGTGGTAATAAAAACACCTTAAATAGATTTCCTAGCCAGGCACTACCTTATTTACAACAACGACCTCCCTTCAACTGTTCAAATCCCAGTAATCTGTTCACTTTGGAAAATGGATTCCACTAAACACTTGTCAGTAACAACGATCTAGGAGTCCAGCTTGATGCCAGCCACCAATACGTAGGTTTCAGGAACAGCATGCAAACATGTTGGTGCATATGGAGGAAGGCTGAATCAACACAGCGGGGCTCAGCTGCTCAGGTGTCTGTAGGTCTCATGGACTTCTTTTCCTCAGTACTACCCAGTTCATCTGCAGCTAAATTTCACCCGAAATGACGCACCAGCTTGTCCTGTTTAAGCCACAGCAGCATCAAGGCAGGACAAACAGCCCTATGAGGAGGTCACCCCAAGGGACAAATGTGCCTAACCCCTGCAAGCAGTTTCTGGAACCTGATAAAGGGACTGAAGCAGCGATTTGAGCAGGCAGCACTGCCTGAAAGGAGCGAGGTCCAGGCAGGGGACCCGTGGGGTGAGAGAGGCATGGAGGGAATGTTAGGCTGCATAATGTCTCTGTTGAGAGCACTGATGGTAGCACATCCACTACGGAGCCTGTATGGAGCTGATCTCAAAGGAGTCTTTGTTACAAGGGTTTTGCAAAACAGCTGTGTATTTTAAAAGTTTTCATTATTACAACATTTTGCAAAGACTTCTTGCAAAACTTCCCTGTTCTGTAGAAAGAAGCTTGGCAGGCCAGAACGCTGAAATGCCAGACCCAGGTTTCAGCAGGTCCTGCAGCAGCTGACACAGAGCATGGTGGCTAATGACTCTGAGCCGTAGCAGCTCTGAATGAAAACTAGGGCTAATTTTAAGATAATTCTATGCTGAATGTTCCTATTGGTCTGGCCACAGGGAGCCGTCTGCAGATCATTTTAACTTGTCACTTTCTTTAATGTTTCTGTGTCTCATTTTAGAACAGAGCACACCCTGCTTTTCAAGTTCAAAATCTATTCTGAATTAATTTGCACACTAGGCAGTGAGAAGACCTCACTATGGCTAATGACTGATGACGCCAGGATTTATAATCTGAAGGGCATTTCTTTCTTGCATTCCTTTGCACACTCCGACCTACCTCCTGCAATAACAATTTAGTAGTTCAGTTCAACTTCAAATGGGAAATGAAATCAGAAACCAAACAAGAATACCTTCTGCGTTTTATCAAATGTGATTCATGATATTTAACTTTCCTCAATTTCATATCTACACTTCTGTAACCTTTTTAACTCTTTCCACTCTTTCCTTCCCACACCCTGCCAGCTCTCTCTCCATCTCTAAAATTTCCCAAAATCGTAATGTCGAAACACAATTTTTAACCCATATAACAGCTTTTCAATCCTGACAGTCATGGGGGACTCAGTTTTGGAAAGAGTTTCGCTGTTGGGTCGAGAACAGACCCTTCACATGCTGTAATATAAATTAATAGAAAAACAATAGCAACAAAAATAACAAGAAGATTTGGGTCAATTCTATCCCACGGCTACACCCCTGTGGCCTGTGGATATTTATTCTCTGTTCTGTTCCCAAGTTAAGTGCTGAAAGCCTTAATGTGCCCACATAACTTCAGAGAGAGAGCAGGCCAACCTCGCCAAGTTTTGTCCCTCTGATTTAACGTGGATACTCTGCTACTGTTTGCTCAGTAAAGCGTGTCTCCGGATGGACAGGCTCTGCCTCTGCACACTACACTGGGAAAGGAGATATTCCAGCTTGTTCTGACTCTTCTCAGTCCCTCCTGTACACAATCAGGCACAAGACCTGCCATTGCCCTGGAATTTATTCAAGACACCCAATCAACAAAACTAGTTCACAAAATCTTTGACTGAATTTACCCCCCCACCCCGTTTTTAATAATACGGCAGGACATTATTAAAAGCTGGCACTGGACCCTTCCTGAGACCTTATTCTGATTACCACTGGGATGGCTTTGGGAATTGGCTCGAAACTGCTCTGTGGCCTGGAAAGTTGTCGTCAATCTTTGTCCTTTGACACTGTCTGTTTGGGGGGGGTGACAGCAAGGTGCTCCATCCTGCTACGGCTGCTACTGTGCTTGTAGCTGAGCAGCTGCACAGGCGCCTCCTGCAGCACCTCAGGCCTTGGGCTATGAGCATGGATGTGGCAGGCTGTGTACTTGCATTTTGCAAAGCCAAAGCCTCTTCCTGTGTCAAAGAGGTGCCTTGAAATGTGGAGAAACTCTTTTCTTTCCCACATGTCCAAGCTCCTTGTGGATGACACTGTCCATGCCTCCCCCTTGGTCAGGTGCTTTGAGGACCATCTCCTGCTCTGTCTCCTTCATCCCACAAATATTATCTTGTGAGCCTAGCAGCACATGACCCTTGCCATGTGTTGTTTTCCAAGACTTTTCAGGGTCTTTATCAAACCATCCCTTGTTCTTTGTATCTGGATTTCTTCCAAGTGTTGCTCTACTGCCTTGCAGCTTTCGTGACAGTATTTCCAGTGGTCTCCCACTGGGACACAAACCTCTCCCATCTCATTTACACAGGAGTTTTCTAAAGTCTCAGTTTTTTTGGTTGGTTGATATTTCAATCTATAGTTTTTCTTTTCCAAAGGCTGTGTGTTGTCATTGCAGCTCATCTTTTTCCTTTGTTTTCGTATCAGGAGAAATCAGTCTTTCACTCTAACTATTACCAGGTAAAGATTTAGTCCCTTCAAGCTTCTCATAGACTGCAAGCTATTTTTGTGTCCTCAATCTATATCTTTAAGGTTCTCTTTCTGAAGTTGCCTCACCTCTTGATCCCCACGTGCAATTGTGAATGCTCATACAAGAAGACATTCACCCTCTGCATCTGTGACTTACTTTTTGAGACTTGGAGAGGGGTGGCTTTTCCCGCTATCATTTTCCTTGTGCCACTTGGAAAGTATGATCATTTCATGCATGTATGGGATTTGATCACACTCCTCAGTACCTGTGGGATTGTGGGACTTTTCATGGCACCGTAGGCAAGAGTTAAAGTTCATTTGAGCACGTATACAAGGAACAAAACCCACCGCCTGGTGGATTTACTACTATTTTTCTTCTTTCCTTGGTACAAGTAGGTAGTTGCTATGAGCAGTTTTCTCACTGACACTGGTAGCTGCATTCACCTAATTTTTGTCCTGGGACTAGACTGGACCCTCCCCTCGAGTCAGGATAAAATGACCAGTTTTCTCATCTGTGTTTTCTCACCCATAAAGCCCTTCTACTTCTGCATTGCACTGAGTGAACAGTTCACATGAACCTGCTGTAACCTCAAAGAAGTGGTTTCAAGGCAGATGAGTTGTATCTTTGTCCTGAGACAGTCTAATGACAGCCTAGACCTGAAGCAATGCTGACACAGCAGTCCTGAGCAATAATTTTGCCCTGACAAAGTGCAAGTTGCTCAAGTAAATTTTACCCTGATTTTGGTAACCAGACGGCGCAGGTGTGGCAGCAGGGAACTGCTACCTGAATACCTCAAGTTCCTGGAGAGTTCTGCAGACGATGCTGGATTTACTACTTCTCCTGCTATTACCTGAGCTATCTACAATACATGTACCCATGCTGGAGCCACCTCATCTAGGAAAACCCTGCTTTGGCTCAGCTTCACCTTGTGAACCCTGAGTTAGGAATTAATTTGCTGCAGGTTGTCAGGGCTTGTGTTGTACATTGTGGTTTCTATGCCCTTAAATCTCCATGGGAGCACTCTGGCATGACAACTTTCTTCTTCCTGTTGCATCCAGTTCCTCTTAAAACGCTCTTTTGCAATTGTCTTAACTCAGGAAGAAGAGGGCATGTTCTCAGCAGAGAGGCATGTCAGGAACCTGTTTCAAAAGTCCTTCTAGGACTCAGACCTGGGAAGTAATATGGCTTTTGAAAACATTAAAAGCATTTGAGCTCCCCCTCCTTGCACAGCCCCACCAGCCAAAACACCTTGACTCTCCAAGCTGCAAGATGTGCTAAAGGCAAGTCCTTCCTCAACCCCAGTGCAGCCAAACCTTCCTCTTAATCGTGCAGCCAGTTGGAGCTGAGAGCAGAGAAGATGTAGGGCTGCCTCTTCTAGCTCTCCATTTATACTGAAAGTAGCTCCCTCCAGAGAGGCTGCCCAAGGAGGTGCTGCATGCCCCCAGGAGCCTGGGGAGCCCTCAGGAGGGTGAAAGCAGTGCATATCCAAACCACAGCTCTCCCCTCTCCTGCCTTTGCTCTGGCTGTGCTGACTGTGGCCACCGAGGTACTGGGCAGCTTGCCACTCTCCAGATGGACTTGCTGCCTCTATATTTCTACTCTTCTTATTTTCCTGTCTTTCTTTTTTTTTTCTTTTCTTTTTTTCTTTTTTTTTCTTTATTTTTCTTTTCTTTGCCATAGGCTAAATTGTGATCACAGGGAAGTCATTGGCAAAACTGTCATCTGTTTCTTGGGCACCCAGGTATGGCCTTGTGTAAATGAATTGGGATAAAATGACAAATGGGTTGTGGCAGAATACTCGTACCACAGTAGATAGATGAAAGCTTGAATCACCTCCCATAATTTTGGCTGCCGTAGCAGCTGAACTAACATTGAATCCTCTGAATGCTGACTGAATTATCTATGCTCTTAAGATTGTGCTGAAGCACCCAAATACATCTTTTCCCCTCAGAGTTTGTATGCAGCCCAATGTGTTAAGGTCAAGATGCACACTCCAGAGAGAAGCAGATGGTCTCCTGAGTGACGTGTTTTCACTCACTGAGCATGAATATGAAAAACCCTTCTTATTTTCCAAGCATATGAAAGTCAGTAATGTAGAACAGTCTCAGGGAATCTTAATATGTGAATAAACATGTCTCGCAAGAGTTTATTTTGGTCTTTGTGCTCACTATGGATTCCTAAGATTAAATGATACCCGAATACTACATATCATTGTTTTTATTAACTTGGTTCAAACATCAGAGCCATGCCAAAATATTGTTCCAATTTGTGTAGATTTATAATAATTCTGACCTTCATAATGAGCTAAACGAAAGCCATCCTGGAGTCAGTAAATGTTCACTTTGCAGAAGTATCTATATATTCTGAATACCGAACACTCTGTCTGAATGCACTTATGGTGCAGCCGAGCTGTATCGCTGAGTGAATGGGGTGAAGACAGTTGCTGGAAAGTCTCCGTATACAAATCATGTTGAATTTTAAAGGCTGATCCTGCTCTCTCTCTGCATCATCGCTCTTTAGCAAAGAGCCTAAGGCAAAGGCACCGGCTAAGGACCATCCCCACTCTCCATGTCCCACAAGGCACAACCCACTATATCCAAGTCTGTTCCCCTCTCTGTACCTCTTTTGCCATCAGGCAGTTTGAAGGTCTGTGCCCTCCACGGCCTTTCTTCCCCCACTCCTCACCCACGCAGAAAAGGGGAAGGAGTGGGACAAGCCACCCCATCACCTAACATGTTGGAACCCTGACGCGTCATTGAATCCTGGCCATGGGCAGAGTCACCTGGGTGGTTTCTCTGAGTTCAGGCTGCACAGAGCAGCCAGTATCTGCTGCTTCTTCCCAAAATAGCTGTGTTTAAGAGGGCAGGGAGGAATGTCAAAATGTTTTTAATAACCAACACAGCATTTGGAACATTTATTTCAAGTCTCATTGAGCCAGTGGAAAGAGATCCATGGATTTCAGGGAGATTTGTATGATACTTTAATACTGATTGTATATCTAAGAAGAGTACAAAGCAGAAAATTTAGGGGAAAGGCTCCTAAGCATTTTTTCCCCCTAATCCTTCACCTGTACCAGCTTTTGGAAAACATCTTGCCAAACATCCTCTCTCATCATGCTCACTACAGAAATTTCCTGAGCTTGTCCAGCCAACCAAAACATTAATTTCTACTAAGACACACACAACCTCCCACCTTTCTCGCCAGCTCAAGTAACATTAAACATTTTATTCAAGCACAGAAAAACATGGAGATTGAGAGCTGAGACTGCTGCTTCTCTATGAGCTCTGTGTATTTTTAATGTTTCTGGCTAAAGATGTGAGGTAAGGAAGAAGTGGAAGTGAGAACAGTGAATTCCATGTTGAAAGAGTCATACGGAGGTTTTTAACAGCATTTTAAAGTGCACCTGAAAAATTTACAGTTGCATCCATTTTGTGTGTGGAAAATTGCATGGTTGTGCAACCTCTTCGTGTACAACAAAGAAGTAACTGCAAATGCCTGTATAAAATGTCATCTCTCTGTTCATTCACCCACTTGCCAAATGCAAATAGCCATGCCTGCAAGTTCTGCAAAAGGGCCGTGTAGGAGTCAGTGTTGAAAATACGCCCTTTCATGGTCTTTAGAGGTTTCCTCTGTTTGTTCTATCTGCTTATTTCCCGCCAACATCTAAGCCATGTAATGAGGGCAAAAGAAACTCTCTGACAGTCTGAGGCACCCCCATAATCAACAGTTCATTGGTTCTTAAGAGCATTAAGGCCCAGAAATGAATGCTGCAATAAACTTTATCTGGGAGCTGACTGACTGATGGATGGAGCAAACCACAATGGTAGGCATTTAAAAACCCAGCTGGCTGTGCCACACTTGCACTCTTGAGTGTGAGCAGAATATATTGTACCTCCCCTGAAAAGTCTTACAGCACACTCACTCCTTTATGAGTTTTGATAAACGGGTTCCATGCCACCCCAAGACTCTAACCCACTGATTGGCTGCAATTTTTTTTAATGTGGATTATTTTGTTTTGAGTGACATAAAAGTTTATTGTTGCCAGTATGCACTATTGGCTGAAAATTGATGTTAAAACATTGTTTTGCTTTGAAATAGAGGGAGAATTCCTTCAAAAATCACAAATTTCTCTTTGGTTTGTTTCTTCGGAGATTGTTGCCCACTTTTAATTTCTTTTAACTCAAAATTTATTTGTCTCTAACGAAAAAGGGTTCCCAGGGACTGTTTGCCTGGTATATGTATTGTAGTAGAGGCTACAACATACGGGGTTAGAAGAGAGATCTTATTAATTATCTTCTTTTTATTCTGGTTCTGACCTACTTGTCAATTTGGAGTACATGTGGGGTTTTTTGCCAAGTAAGACATATTCCCCTCTATTCCTAATGAAATGAGCTTAGCCCAGTGATTATGGCAGTAGCTGGACCCACCAGACCATTAAATATGCCTCCCAGGCTTGCAGCGTCCCTGTGCAGATCCTCAGGCCCTCTAGCACTGACCCCAGCTCCCTGTGTCCCAAAGATGGGGAGCTGGGTGTTAAAGGATGAGTCTCAGAAGCCAGTATGATGAAGGAGATGGTAGATCATGAGGCACTTTAAGTCATGATTGTATTTTGGGTCCTTCCGCTGAGGTGGTCTCCTGCCCTGAGGTAAGTGCTGAGAGGCAATTTTGCGATCCAGAAATCGTGGTCTGAGTGTACCCTGAGGAAGTGGGCTGGGATGTAGCCCTCTAACCCCATTTATAGGCCTCTAGGACCATCCCTCCACTGTCAGCCAGGCTCAGTTATGTCTCTGATACCCTAGGAAGCATTTCAAAAGCCAGCCCTGGTGGACATGCCATGGTTCAGTTGCTCCTGTATGATCTCTCTTTAGCATAAGGAAAGTGCTTCCTCATCTCTAACTTCAGTCTGTCTCCCTTCAGTCTACGTCTGTCTCCTCACCCTGTGTGTCATGGCAGGAAGCCCTCTCTACTCAAGCAACTCTATAATCAAAATTTTCTCCTGCTTGTGTTTCTAGACCTTCCATTATCTCTTTTGCCGTTCGTTCAACTTAGTTCAGCTGAATCATGTCTTTCTCGGAGAGCAGTTTACCAGACTGCACACAGATACAGTTACTTTGCAAAGATGAGAATTGTTTATGTCTCACAGAGTATAATTCTGCTTATACATTGCTAGTCTGGGGCTACGCTCTTCTGCAACAACACAAAATAGCTCTTCAGCTTGTGATCTTCTGAAGCCTCTAGATGGTTTTCTGTAGAGCTGCTGGCCAGGCAGCTGTTCCATCCTGAAGTATACAGTCATTTATTGCCTACATGAGGAAGAATCTTCAAGCTTGCTTCCAGAGTAGCATGTTTTCCTGTTAGACCTTAAAAATATTGCTTTTCCAAGATCATTTTGAATTCTAATCCTGTCTTCCAAACTCCTGACAGTCCTTCCCTGCTGGCTGCCATCTGTATATCCTCTCTGTTCCATCGTCTGGGGCATGAATAAAAATACTGAATATGACTAAACCTGGGAGAGGCTGTGCTACACCTATCCCATATGTCCTTCCACTTTGACTGGCAATACAATATTCTTTCAGTACAGGCTTCCTGCCCCACCATGTCTTCCTCTGGACTACACCTCACCAAAGCTGACTTCAATGACTGTTCTCCTCACCAGGGACAAAAACTAAAGTGAAAGGCTGTTGTCCAATTCCTTTCTTTTCTCCATGCTCGTATTTACTGTTATTAAATAATTATTTGCTGCAATAATGAATTCTGAGATAAATAATCTCTCAGGCACATAATTTATTTGGAGGGAGACATGACATTTGTCCTTTCTTGTTCTCTTGCCATAGCCAGGACAATCCCTTTCTGTAAGTGGAGTGTAGTAGCGTTTCACACTAACACAAATATAGTAATACAAACTTCTAGATCTTTACTGAAGATCTTTAAATAATTTTTTCTGTGAGCTCTACCTAATTAATTTTTTATCTGTTCTCTTAAGATTTGTGTTTCTGCCATCCCTTATTATTTTCTACAGTTCTTCCTCTTCCCTGCTGTGCCATGGTTGTTCTGCTGCCCTCTGCTTCCAGGGACTGTCTGAGCAGACAGCACCGGCCCTTCAGTGAAACCTTGTCTTCCATGCAGAAGAAAAAACTGCAGGTTTGCAGTTGTGCAATTTTACCTTTTTATAACCTCCTAAAATCCTTCCCCGGGTTGATCTACTATGGTCTTAACCTCGGGGAAAATGACAGCATTTTGAGCTATAATACAGGGGGGCTTCGGGGTTCCCTGCACCTACCTGGCCCCAGGAGAGAGCCGGGGAGCCGGCAGTGACAACAGCAGCAGAGAGGGGCTGAGTGCTGCACCTGGTAACTCCTCAGCTGCAGAGAGAATCTTGAATTTTGGGCTTGTTAAATTGCCCTGTCATTATAAAGTCAGTGCAGAAGCTCAGATCAAAAACCTACCCAGGCAGATTAGGAATGTGTCAGATGCTGAACTCCTCAAAAGTGCAAATACCTTGCTGCCCTTTTATGTGGTTTAAGTTGTACATTTGTTTTGGAGCCAAAAGACAGTGCCAGAAAAGAAGATGAAGCAACCTTTGCCAGTCCTCCGTTTGTAAACCTACATTGCACAGTGGGAAGCAGGAGAATTTACTTTAACTGAAGCCAAGTCAGTGGTTTAATCTTTGTAAACATGTCTTAAGTGCTCTGCCTCTTATCTTTATGCTGTGGCTCTTGTACCAAAAAAAAAAAAAAAAAAANNNNAAAAAAAAAAAAAAGGTAGAAAGCTGTTCAGCCAGAAATATCACAGCTCTGACATAAAAACTGGTCATCAATCACTTTCCTGTGGAGCTCTGTGTGTGCATGCGTGTGTGTGAGAGTGAGCCTGTGTGTTTGTGCTCCTGCCTTGTTGAATCAGCAACTGGTGGCCTACAGTGCAAACACAGGCTGCTCCTGCAAATGCCTGCACACAGAAAGAAAGAAAGAAAGAAGGAAAGACAAAGAAAGAAAGAAGCATTAAATAGTTAAAAGGGGAAAATGCTCTTACAACAAAATCTGAATTCTCCTGGATTGTCTGGAAAAGACTTTCAAGGAAGAAAACATCTAGTAGACATCAAGCCTGCTGCAAGCTAAATTCAAAATTAGAAACCTATCTAGTCCTCTGTTTAGGTGTACACATGTTTGTTTGCAGAAATCAGATTGATGTTTTAAAATTCTGTTCTTTAAAAAAATGAAATCATCATGCAAGACCTGTTTGCTACTTTTTTCAGGCTTTGTGGAATAGGTGAGCACTGAGGGTGCTGGTAGTGTACTAAAAGTAGGCACGAGAAAGAAAAGGCAGTTTGAAATCTCAGCTTTTCATCTAAGTCTTTTGGAATAATATTTCCTCGCTGTCACATTAGATTTACATTAGGATAATCTTTTAGATCATGTATCGCTCCTCACCACAGCGCTAAGAATGCCACACAGAATAGTGGGAAATTTGAGGCACAAAATCGCACCAGTTTTCGCATCACTGAGTAACTGAACTTCTAAAATGGAACTGAGAGAATGCCATGCAGTGTTGGTGGACCAGAGGAAGCTAACAGTGAATCCCTTTGACACAAAGTGAGCTTCAGGACTTGCTCTTCCTACATTTATATGAAACAATTATATTTGTCTCATCTCCCTGTGCTGTGCAGATAAACATACCCAGGGGACATTTTTTTAGTTGTTGCATTTGCAAACTTTTTTCTCAAGTGCATCTTCCTTTTCAATCCTTTTTGTTACATTGATAACAATAAAGGGAAAACTGGGTGCACTGTGCATTAAACCTCCATTTTACCCAGAATCTTTGTGATGTCCCTGCAGCCAGACTGTTTTTATTTTGGCATCAGAGGAGATCCCTTTATGCTAACAAGGAGCATGTACATCTTCTGAATCCCTGCTGAAGGAAGGCGTGATGGTGATATATCATGAGTTGCTGAAGGTGCTACTTCTATTAGAGCCTATAAAATATTACAGGACTGGTTTTCAGGGAGACTAGCAGGATGTTTCCTCAGAATATAGCCAGCTGTGCAAAGAAGCTGGGCTATTTTCTTGACCTCTTTTGTTGCCAGGGTTTTCGTCTCTTGTGCAGCTTGACTTTCTGAAATAGCCCAAATATTCTGTACTAAATAAAAGAGAAGCTACCATTGCAAATGTTACAGACAACAGTTTCAGTGCTGTATTCAACTAGGAAATCTCCTACATTAGATCTTGTCTTTACTACAGCAGAGAGACTAAATAAAAAATGAACAATTAGCAATGGCTTGGGTATAACTGATGGCAGGGGAATTATGTTTATTGTTATCTCCAAACAGAATGAAGTCCAAGCCAATAAAGAATATTAATTGTGCTTTAAAGAAAAAAATATCCTATTAGCTAAAAACAATGATGGGAGAAATTCAACTGGGAGGAAGACTTTATTAACAGAAAAATCTGAACGATGATTGAAAATCATTGGATAATACTCAAGGAGATGCCCCAAAAAAAAGCCCCACCCAGCAAAAGAATCTGCATTCATTAAACAGCCTGCTGCAAAAGGGAAATAAAACTTCTCATGGATATATGTACTTGGACCCCAAGAGAAAAGGCAAAAAGCTGCTAATGTCAATACACATAAATTAGAAGGTAGGTTTTGGAGAAAATTTATAAAAGGGGAAACAGGTCATAAGGAGAACCATGACAAGCAGAGCTGAGGAAAGTTGCCTGTTGAGGAGCGTTTTCTTGCATTTTGGGGATTTTACTTTAGTATTCAAGAACATAAAGAACACTAAAAATTACATGCCTCCAATACCAGATGAAAATAGTAAAACTGCCAATAGGAAAATATGTAAAAATGAAGCTTATTCTGTTATATTTTGTTCTCTGTCCAGGGAAAAAACCTGAAACCCTAATCATTTATACCTGTCAACCAGCAGTGATGACATTGTTTTTGTTCTAGTTGTAAGTAAAGAGGAGGTTAAACAGCAGATAACAAAGTCAGGCAAGGACCTGAGTAACCTGTATCCAGCAGTCTAAAAAAAAAGCCCAAGCCAAAGAAAATAAATCTTAGTACACTGGGGAAGTTCCAGATGCCTGGGAGAAAGCTAGCAGGATAAACGGCATGACCCAGATAATTTGTAGACCTCTCAGCCTGGTGGGGTCCTGGAAAGTGGAGTTGATACTGCGTAACATTTTATCAGGCAGAAAGGGTGATGCAGAATCAATGGGGAACGTGCCAGATGCACCAAAACCAGGTCAGCTTCTGGTCTCCAAATACTCTTCTGCAGGGGTATGTTCATCATCTAAAGATGTTTGTTATATATCTGTTTCTGTGAATTGTGGGAGAGAGAATCGTGGGAGAAATGAAGCAGGTGGGAGTTAAGGATCTTACACTGGTGTTGATGTGCTTGAGACTCTCCACAAACAAAGCACAGATATATGCTGGACTGAAAAAACATATCTGAGAGAGGTCTAAAGGGACCAGGAAACCAGAAGGAGGTCTGATTACAACCTAGAGCCACCTATATGTTAACAGACAACTGAAGAGACTGTTTCAGTCTGGCAGACAAAGATACAAAACAAGATCCAGTGGCTGGGGTTGGAAATACATTTTTAATTAAAAGTAATTTACTGTAAGAAAGTACTTCATCATCAGAACAGCTCACAATGGATAAAAAAATGTTTATACTGGAAGTTTGTCCAGAAAAAATCTGGTTTATTCCAACCATTGTCTTTGGATCTGAAGCATGAACTGATCTCAGTAAGTCCTGTGGTCCATGGAAAAAGAACATTGGCTTGAGGGTCCTGTCCTTAAAATCTATGACCTGCAGAGAAATAAAAGCAATGCTGCATGCTGAGTGACCCCCTCTGCGTCAGGTGTCTGACAGACGAGGCCCCACTCCTCGGGAAATAAATGATTTCTGAATCAAGGACATGTTTCATTCAGAAGAGTGTAGTCATTTAGGGTGAGTGTAACAGCTTGGCTGTTCAAACAAGCCACAGTGCAGTAATCTAATGATAAAATCAGCAAACAGCACAGTGGGAGAAGGGTGGTAATTCACTGTCTTCAATTTCTTCTTTAGCACATCATATTCAAATATTTCCTTGGACTGGAAGGGATACTCTTTATTGCGGAGATTGGATTTGTCCTTCTGGGAAAACCGGGTGGAGAAGGAAATCTTACGGTGTTTTTGCTTTGTTCCTTTTCAAGCCATTGTATCTGGCCGTGAAAGTACCACTGAGCAAGTCGGCAGTATCACTAATTCCCAACAGCACTATTATACCCATTTTTGCTCAAGCCTAAAACAAAAAAAACCAAAAAAGAAACCAAACAAAAAAATCAAAGCTTTAAAAAGCAAGAAGCACTTCGTAAGGTAAAAGCCAGCTCAGAGAACGGCCATCAGAGCTGCTGCCTCCAATGTGTCTTTGCTAAAGCAGCTCAAATTGAATTTAAGCAGCAGTGGGGAACATCTGCAAACCATCAAAGATGGTGCAAAGGTTGGTGAAAATCTTTGTGGCCTCTGTGATTCATAGATACCAGCCAAATACAAACAAAAGCTTTTTTCTTTTGTGACAGACATGGTATTGTGGCTTGAATCACACAGAGCCCTATTGTTGGGTTATTTTATCTTATTTCTTTTGCAGATTCAAGTAGGGAAACAGGCTTAAAGAGCTGGTGGGGCAGAGCCTGTCTTGCGTGAAGGCAAGTGAGGTGGCTCTCTCATCTCAGGCTCTTTTCTTACAGCTTTCTGTCAGTGGCCCTTCCTTCCCTCTCATTTTCTGCCATGCAGAGATGTGGCTGCAGATGAGGCCAGACCTCAGTGGGCTGCAGGTTTTTAGGACCGTGGGCAACTTCAGTGCAGATTTTAAGAACTTTTGAAGGTTCTTGGGGAGTCCTGTGCTAAAAATCTATGACCTGCAGAGTAATAAAAGCAATGCTGCCTGCTGAGTGATCTTCTCTGTGTCAGGTGCCTGACAGAGGAGGCCAGGAGGCTTGGGTAAATTTTGGGGTGTTTAAAGTACACTCAAGCCCAAGATACACCAGCAAGACTAATGAAGAGCTGATCTGGGATCTTAAACCTAGCTCTGCAGTCCAGATACACCTTTTGTTTTAAGGAAAACCCTCAGCCCAAATGCCTTTTTTTGCTAATACTTTATTCCGTATACTCTCACCAAAACTGATGAATGGACATTAAATGAAATCAAACCTTGCCTCTGTAAAGTAATCTATTGTAGGGGCTGCCAAACCCAGCAGTCTGATTGAGATGGGATGGCCAAATTTCTGTGTCCCCAGGTCTGTCCCGCAGAGGGGCTGAGCACACGGCCACCACAGGAGCTCGTCCACACTCACGCAAGATGCACATACACACATTGCTGGCCATAAAGATCAGCACAGGCAGAAATACACATACATAAGTGGCTCAAATGGGCTAATCCTGCCCAGGTCTCTGTCAGTTCTAGGAAGTTCTAGGAGTGGGAAATGTATCCATTCATATAATGTGAGTCCCTCAATCCATGGAGTTGGATTGTCAGCCTGCCTAGCAGCTGCCCCTGGACCTCAGTCTCTGCAAGCACTGGCACCTGGGCTTACAAAGCCCAGTGGCTGTGGCCCCACTCCAGGTCCGTTAGGTACAGCTCCCCTTGCACGTGTTCAGGTGCCCGTGCATGCACACAAACAAGTCTCTCTGTCACTCCCTGTATCCCTTGGTCCCTCCAGTTAATGACTCATAGACTCTTGGCTCTTTCCAGAAAACGGCACAAAACCACAAGAGGCACCTCAATATCTGGCTCCAAAGCCTCTTATCCTACTTGCCAGCTAGTCTGGCTTGGTATTTAATTGTGAAAACCACTGACATATGCACCAACACGATACACATGCTCTTCAGGCTCTCCTGTCACCTGTCCCTCTTACCCTGCTCTTGCTCAGCTTCTGCACTCTGGTACCGCGCACCCACACATGCTGAACAGGATCCGTCTCCCAGGAGAAGAGCTGGAATGTCATTTAATCAGGAGTTGGGACAGACTGTAATGCTGAGGGGTGGGGCATGGTCAGACAAGTGTACTGACCAGCTGCCTGTTTGCACGACTGGCCCCTTTTATAGCTTTACTATCACAGTCTTGTCACATGCTTGTTCCTCCTCAGACACCATCAGTATCTGTCTTTCCCCACCTTTGATTTTTTTCCCTGAATGTCCAATCCTAAGTGTCACACAATCACAAAATGCCGTTCCCCAGCATCTCATTCCCACTCAGACAATAACCCTCCTCAGCCTGCCAGGTGCTCCAGACACCCATTACTGTTGTCCCATCTCCGTGGGCCCATCTCCTGTTGGGATGACACCCTCCTGCAACAGCCCTAGGAAGAGCTGGGTCAGGATGCTGGTTTTTTGTGATCAGGTTATTGGGCTTCCCTGTCTGTCACTGGTATTTTGTGCCCGGTCATGGTTGTGAAGAGAGGCCTTTAAACACAGAACCAAGCAGTGTGAATGCAGGTATCACACCTGGCTGCCTCAGTGGCTGGTGGTGCAGCTTCGGTGCCCAGCCACAGTGAAGGGCTGGAAAGAAAGAGAGCTGAACTTCTGAAGCAGCACTGGAAAAATTAAGTCAGAAAAAGTCACTATGACACACAGATCACCATTAGTCGTCTCTGTGTAGGTACCTTCTCACAAGGAGTAATGTGTAATTTGCTGCAACTTTGTGATTCTGAATATTTTACATTATGTCAAGGCGTGGGAAGGCCTTTAGTGATACTCCGGTGAATATCAGGACAGGCAGTGACACTCTCCATTCATGTACTGGAAGTGCACCCCGGTATCTGCCTCAAGCATGCAATTCCTGTTAATGTCAGTAGGGCTCATTCTCAGCTTCTCCTGAAGTTTCTTTGTTTCATAAAAGAAAAGGAGGGAGTTTAGAAAGAAAGGGAGAATTTCTTCTCCTTAGGCCTGGATGGATGCTTCCAGCATGTTTTCTATGTGTCCTGACTTACCTAAAATGCTTAATTTGTTTCACCTAAATGCACACTTTGCAGACACTTCAGTGACAGAGTTTGCTGGCAGGGTATCTCACAGACACAAGAGAAGTTAGATTTAGACTAGATACAAAGATTTTTTTTTACAATGAGGGTGATGAAATGCTGGAACAGGTTGCCCAGACAGGCAGTGGAGGTAGACATTCAAAGCCAGGCTTGATGGGGCTCTGAGCAACATCATCTAGTTGAAGATGCCCCTGCTCATTGCAGGTGGGTTGGATTGGATGACCTTTAAAGATCCCTTCAAATCCAAGTATTTCTATGGTTCTATCTATGATCAAGACTGAGCCATTCTGAAAATCAAGATTCCATCAAAAATCAAGTCATATCTGGCAGAGACAGCAATAAAATCTCTGGCCATGCTAAGTCAAAGGGGACTTTAAGACCTTTAGTTGAAAGCTTGAGTGCCATGTTTGGCTTGAGAAGTTGATTCGGCATTCATCTGCCTCCAGCACGTGCTATGCACAAAGCTGTTTAAGGACTCTGCCAACTTGCCACTGTCCCCAGTAGTTCCTTGTTACCACAACTGATGAAGGACAATGCTATGACAGCATTATCTGCACCAAAGGGCTTCTCCCTTGGTACTGGCCCCTCTTATCTTGGGGCAGGCTGGGCTTCAGCACTTCTGTGAGTCTAGCTGAGACTGATCTGAGCACCCCCTTTTTGATTCTTGGTAAACTAGCAGGAATACTGCTGGTTTCAACACTAGAACCTCTGTGCAGTAAGGTCAGAGACCTGGCTTCAACTCAGTCTGACCATAGCATGCATCCCAAAAATATGTGTGTGTCCTTCACCAAGGTGCTCTCTGAGCCAGTCTTTGATATAGCCCCATAAACCTCCACCATAAACATCCGTCACTGAAGGAGGTCATATGGAACTTTCCTGATCTTACCTGTTTGGCAGCCTCAACAGCTGCTTTCTCAAGCAGAGCAGGAAGGCTAAAACAGAGCAAGGAAGTTTTCATGAGGCTGATTAATCAGAGACATTTCCCTCCTCCACCTCTTCACATCAGGCATAGACATAGTATTTAGCATTTTCCTTGGCATTCAAATTCTCAGTGGCTAACACTTCCCCAAAAGAAACGGGAATGGACATTCTTAGCTGAAGTAGAATTGTCCAACAAGTCAACCAAATGATATCTACAAGTCCAGACCAAAAGACAAACAACTATTGTTTTGTTTAAGCTCCTAATTTTTCAGCTCCTCATTTTTCCTAATTAAACTCAGTGTTCAGAATTGGCTTTGTTTTCCTCATTTCTTAGCCCTCCTCTCCCCAATTCTTTCCAACTTTGGTCACAGAAGGAATTGTTGAGATGGTCTTAGACACCAACAATCACCCGGAAGAAATCCCAGTTTACTCTTTCTGGATCTTAATAGCAGTTATTAATATCTACCTTTCCTGTAGTGGTTTTGGAGGGCTGTCAGATGGGTTTGGAGTTCTGTATCTACAGATGTTCCAAGGGTGGAGTACTTGTGCTAGTTTGCTAATGCTCTTGGCCTCTCTTGTGGCATCTTTAGTGCTCCTAATCAGCTGATGAAATGGAACCCAAGAGCGTATTTTTTACCAGATAATTCCACAATACATTAGGAGCTGGACTTTCCCTTTGCTACAAGCCATTTAAGAACTACATTCTCGTCATCTTTTCCACTTATTTCCGCTTCTGATGTAGCCAATATGTTGGAATCCCTTGTAAAAGCATGTCATTTATAGTTACATAAGTATTTGCTATTGTAGACAACTTGCTTAGAGTTTACTGGCACCAACAAGAGCAAAGCATACAATGGCAAATAGAAACTCATTTATTGAGTCAGCTTAGAGCTGAGGGGCTTTGTGTTTGCTGTTTCCTAACTCTGGAAATTACATGGAAAGTTCTGCAGGTATCAGCATTTTGCAGTAATCATTTCCATACAGCCAAACAGAGAAATTCATGATTTTGGTTTCTACACTAGATTTTGCAGGCTTCTAGAGCAAACTGAGAGACCTCTGAACAATATCCTCCTACATTTACATCTCCAAGTGTAAAGCTCTTGAGGGTGGTGACTCATAAAGCATTTCTTCCTTCCTCAGAGATCCAAGCTTGCAAATGGAAACAAGGTCTGCAATTCCAGTGAGGAAGCCGGCATGAGGGATGGGAGGAGGTGTCAGGGCCCACACCATATTACATGATGATGGATTGATGGGACCACATCAATGGGCTCTGAGAGCTGTGTGGCTCTCTGGGTAAGAGGAGGTGGCAGGAACAGAGGAATGTCATAAGTTAACCCACCCATGGGGCAAGAAAGGCCTCAAAGTCAGTAACAGCCTGGAGGTGCCTGGAGGCTCACAGCTGAAGCCAGCAGGTGAACTTGGCTTCCTGATGGGAAATCTCTAGCTGGTGGAAAGTCACCAAAGCCCTCACCTGCTCCCCCACTTAAATCAAAGTCACAAGGTGTCATGCCACAACACAAACAGAAATAAAGTCCAGCTCAACCTGCAAGTTATGTGTTTCAAAAACAAGGCTTGCCTTGCTAATACTATGTAGTTCCCTTGGTAGCTCCTGATTTTTTTAAGTCTGGAAGAAATTATCCAAATCTAGCTGTGTTATAAGCTGAAGCAGGAGCACCTACCTCTGCTTCTTTTGTCGCTAGCCCCGTGGTAACTCCACTGGTAAAAATCACTCAAAGGAGTAAGAAGAAACAGCATTTCCTCCACAAATGCTAAAAGCAGTACCAAATGAGGTGTATGAATCATCTCATCTACTCTTATACAAGCCAGGATAAAAAAAGTAGGAGTCACACAAGCTGCGATAAACTGTCATGCTCTGGGACATAACGCACGTCTTAAAGTTAAGCAGGAACTGTTCCACGGGCGAGTCATTGCATAGTGGTACATTGTGTTTGCGCCTTTCTTCAAAGCACCCGTGCTAACAGCAGTCAGGCAGAATACAAGATTGCAGAAGGCATCTGACTGATCTGAATGGCAATTTCTATCTCACTATAGGTTATGTTCTCTTCCCCTTCCAGCTTTAGTTTTTTTTCACAGCGCTGTCAGAGAGTATTTATGTCCTTGCTGTAAGAATGTATCAGAAATGCGGCTCAAAGGGAAGATGTTTCTATCCGCTATCCAGGTAATTAAATAGTTCTTTTAATGCTCACTTAATCAGAGTGATTTCTCTGGTGCTGTATGTGAAAAAATGATGATGTCTTACTTCCAGAGATTATGAGAGTGTTTTTGTGTTTGACATACTCATAGTTTAGGAAGTTACTCTTTGTAACTTTTGTTACAAACAAAACAAAACTTCCTTTTGTTTTGCCTCCTGCAACAATATTCAGAAGACTGTATTTTCAAACGTAGCATTTCACACATTGCAGTGGTACAAACGTCAGCTAATCCACACCATGACCAGATCTCAGAGGGCAAGCACATGACAATAAACTGAACAATGCCCGGGAACATATCTGGGCACTGAGACTCAGTTGGGTACATTGTTAGTGTGTCACTGCTCTTCCTGGCAGATTTCCAGTGCAGTCCGAACACCAATATCCCAAACAGCCCTCGTTTTTGGAGTTAGCATGGAATACTGGCCATTCCCTTCCAACAGTTTGGGTGTGGTCACCCTACTACGAAGATGGGCACAGTGCAAGTGAAGTGAAGCCCATCCTTTGACCGCTGTCCTCATTTCTATATGACAACAATGGACACAATTTACCAGTATTGATAGCAGAATTTCTCCTATCTCATGCTCTTATTTTCATTCCCTGTATTCCTGCATTTCCTATTCTCATCAGTCCTCTACTCTGCTCTGTCACATTAACGTAGCATGCTGCCAACGAGTCCAGCAAGGAGACCCATCTCTATGTGCTCCCACAGGCGAGGTATTTCAGGCTGCAGTGCTGGCAGAGGTTCTGGGTGTTGCATTTTCTCGTGTTTAGGGTCCCCTTCACTCCATCAGGCCCTACATCTGCTGAGCAGAGTGGGATCTTCAAAGGTCAGCAAGCCGAGAGGTACATAAGAGAGCTGATGGGGAAAGTCCTAGAGAAGAGCAGGGTAAACCTCCTCCACAGAGCCAGAGCTGGGTGTCTACAGATGCTCCTTCTGATGCCATAAAGATTTTTTTGCCTTTTCTTTTATACCTCTTTTATATACCTTTATAGCCTTTTGTGTTCTTAATGTTTCTTTATAGCCTACATCCCTAAACTTATTAGAAGACCAAACATCCCAAAAGCCTCAGCCACCAAGGTCCTCTCTAGAACACATTTTTGTAAACTAAAAGATAAGTCTGTCCAGAGGAGAGTTCCTCAAGAGAGGAGTCCACTTAGCCTCACTCATTGAGGAACCTTTAATAGGTATGCTAATTTGTAAGACCTATAATTGTATACCCGATGTATCGTGGGTGTGCATTCGAGGTAAGCATTTCGATGTGCATTTTGGCGTGTTCCACCTAGACAGAGTGCACCAGAGATCCTTGAAATAAATACCGAAGTAAAAACCCCTTTTCCACTCTAAGTGTGTTCAGCTCTTGATTTTAAAAACAAAGATCAAGCATCACCTCCAATGCAAATGGATGATTCTGTGATGTTCTGGGATCACATTCTTAAGCCAGCCCTTTTTTTAGGAGCCACTAGGTGCAGAGGAGACTTTCCAGGCAGTCTAGTAAATGCTTTCTGGGCTCAGGAGGAGCAGGGGGATTAGGAAACATATATGTGTTTACAACCTTGCAGTGGAAGTAGGTTGCTCTTGTCTGCCTAAATGATTTGTGAATGAAGCCACAAATTAGCCACTGCTGAGATTTACATGGTTTCCTCTGACTAAGCCTCATCTGCCCCCCATGCCTCACCACAGCTCCCCTGAGCAAGTGCTCCATAGGGCCCTCAGCACAGAAGGCCAGACCAAGGTCAGGATACCTCCAAATTCATCAAAATCAGGCCTAAATGAACCCCACACAGCATGGAGGCACTGTAGTGTCCCCACACAGCTGTCCTCTCCCCCCAGCAGCTCCCGTGTGTCATCTGGTGCTGGACGAGGGGCAGTGCCGTCAGCACAGGCTCGCTCCATCTGTGCGCACACCATCTGGGTGCCTTCTTCCCTTTACATGCAGCTGCAGTTTTCCTGCTGCATATGTTCAGCCTCCCACAGCTGGAAGCAGTAAGAGGTAGTTTGATCTACATGTTATATGCAGAAAGGATTGAAGTTTGCGCATTTTTAGCACTCTGCACACTAGCAGGCCTGCAATAATCTTTATTGGCCGGTTTGCTCACTTTGTGGTTGCCATTTTCATCCTCCTATGAGAAGATGCTGTGACTCCTGCAGGAGGAAAATGCTCTTGTCACTTTATCACCTCACTGTCATGAACCTCTGTCCACCACTGGCTATTTTGTGAAAGAAAAACCGTGCTCAGCATTGCTTCTGTCCATCAAGAGAAGGGGCTGAGCTGGCACTTGGCCATGCCTGGTGAGTGTAGGTTGGTACAAAGTGTCTGAGGTTTTTTATGGAGCCTATCACCAGAGTATCAAGGCGCTGAAATACCGTCAGTCATGTTCGCCTCCCCATTGATCTTATCACTAAAGGCCAATCAACTGGACACCATTGGTCTTCCACGTGGTATTGCTTAAAGGGTTTGTTTTGCTAGATGGGCTGATCTGTAGCCAGCACTGGGACAGTCTGTAACTCTGGGGTCAGATTCCAGGCTCTAATTAATACTGATGGTAAACACACTGTTCATAACGGGTTTTTTTGCAAGGTGACTTTAGCGCTGCTTCTAGATGTTTTTTCTGAAATAAATTTGTTTCATGTTGTGAAACTTCCAGTGCTTAAAGAGGTCTGTGGACACTGCAAATCTTGAAATCAAGGTCAAAAAAATCTAGCGATAGGTGTAACTCAGGTAGAAAACATCACAAAAATGGATTTATAAGAGGTTGGTAATATTTAGAAATAGCTGACTGTACTATTCCGAGTTGACTGGCAGTTTTCTCAAGGATCTATATAATAGTTACATTAGACCTTTTAAATTTCAATATATTTTCATGCTTTGGCACTCCCCAGACACATTGAAATAAATCTTGTGGGTTTTTGCATGTTGCAACAACTGGGTGCGTGCTACTGTGGTCAGTTTTAATAGGTATTAATACAGTGAGTAGCAGGCAAACTATAACTGTTTCACATTAGACATAATTTTACAGCAGACAATTTTATAAGGAGAATGGAATGAATCAAATTCAGTAATTTGTATTAAAATATCTTTTACATTCCCTGTGTTCCAGTGGAACTGATGACAAGCCTAGAGAAGCATGCTAGGACAAACAGACCAGAAAATTAAATTCTTCTAGTTTTCATATGCCACAGCACGAATAATTTGCTTCTTTTTTTTTTCTCAGCTTTTCTTCTCATTTTTCTTTTTGAAGAGAAGATTACGATGTAATCTTACATTTCTAAATCCTATCACAAATATTTTTTTTTCAGCTTCATAAAACTGTGATCTGTTCCAGTTTTTTGGGGATAGACTCTAATGTGGTATGCGTGATAGATTGCATTTAGTAGGATGTGAAGAAAGCCAAAAGGTTAAAGTCAAGGCTGCAATCTCAGGACTCTGAATCTTTGAGGAATGTTTATTCTCTCAATTAAGCATATACATATACTTGCCAGATGTCTAAGATCAGACTGCATTTTTGACATACAACCTACGTTTAAAGAGGTTGTGCTCAAGCTCTAGATGTTCCTGAAAACAGAACACTTAAGGATGCAGGGTGCCTTTGGGTGGCAGCTTTGAGCTCATTGTGCCCCATTGATCAGGAGATGTCTCCAAAGGCTCTGAAGGGCTCCATGGCTGCTGTCAACTATGGAGCATCCACAGCCAAAACTTGCTTAGTAAGAAACTCCTTCAGCTCCGTTTCAGGTGACCTTAGATTTAGTGTCCTTTCTGAGGCACTCACCCATTTACAATCAGTGCAGAGAGAGATACACCTGTAAGGCTGTCTCTCATCCCAAGCTTAGGTATCCCAGACCAGCGGGAAGGCTGGTGCATGTCTGTTCATCCCCTACAAGGAGGACCCAAACAACAGCCTTGGCTACACAGTGAACATTTAGATAGTTTCGCTGTAGGCTGGAGCACCACCAGCCAGCTGACTGAGAAGCAAACACTGACAGAAGTCACCAGGGCTCAGGTTTTGTTTCAAAGCCCCTTCCTTACCTTAGAGCAGACACGGACGCTTCATGTCTCTGAGCCAGTCATAAATCAGATTAATTACTGCCTTCTCCACCAGATTAAAACACGGACTATCAACATATTTGTCATGCTTGTTACAGAAGGCTGTTGTGTGGCCATTAGTCAGCGTATGCAAAGGGCTGTGTAATTCCCGGACCAAAGATGTGGACCCTGTCTCTTTGGTTTAGGGATTTCCTTCGCACTCATCACTTGCTCTGAAATCCTGACCCTATAAACCCTTCTGTATGTCCTTGATTTTTTTACGTGAGGAGTTTCCTTGACGACATGATGATACTACTCACTGCACAGCTATTTATTCCAACTCACTGTATTTATAAACCAGGACTGTTTCTCAGAAGTTCCAAAGCTCAAAGCCCTGTATATGTTTACATGAAAAAACTCAGGTATTTTCCATTTGAAGTGTCTTTATTTCTTGACACTAGAAATAAAAAACATTTTGCTTTCAAAAAATAGAAGATCTGTAAATATATGATAAAAAACCCTAGCAGATTTCTTTGTTCCCACTTCCCTTTTATTAATAATCACTAATGTGATTTCTCTGGAGAAGGGCTTAATTTTTCTACTACTGATATTGGTGAGGTAAGTGGTGAGAAAGCTTAAAAAAAAAAGATAAGATGCATTTTTTTCCATAGCTTTTTGTTTATTTCTTCAGATGGCCTGACATATTGTTCTGCCTGCCTATCTTTGCAATACTGAAACACAGCAAAAAGAAGCCTTACTGACCCAATTTTTTTTTTCTCTTTTAGAAAACTTGCTTTTCTCATCAGGGTCACAATGTGGTCAGCTTTCGAGTTTTTATGGCAATGACTCTTTTTTTTAAGGATGCCTCAGGTTATACGGTCATGTCATTACATGGAGGCTTGCATTTCAAGAGAAAAAAGTTGTAGGTGAACACAGAACCGGGAAACTACACTCAGACTTTCCACAAGAGCAGCCTGAACTGTGCTTCAAAAGAAAATAGCTTGTGTTTTCATCCAGGCTCATTTGAGGCAGTGACCTCCTAATTTTTAAGTTATTGAGGCAGTCTTCACTGCTGTTAGTTTCTTCATTAGTCCTGTATTGGCCTACGTCTGAGGACTGCTTACTTGAATTGATGCTTTCAGCTTGTAGTAGAAATTAAAGTTGCTTTCATTTAGTATATCTCTTCCGCCACATGAGACTTCCACAATCTGACTGCAAACACCTTGGGGTACCCAACATTCTCCTGTGCATCTGCATGGGAAGGAGGGGTGAGAATCCCTTACTGCTGCCCCAGCAAGGATTTGGGTGGTATAGAATAACAACCTAGACACAATCACAGAGCTCCAGGCTCTGCCCCCCCCGCATCCTTGTCTGAAACTAGGACAGAGCAAAATAACCTGTTTCTGACAACAAAACAGAAGGCTCAGCTCTTCAACTGAGGGAAAGGACCCCTAGGGATAAAGATGGGGTGAAAAGGAAGGCACAGGTTTTCGAGAGGATGAAACCTGGATGTAGGCAGGCTGTCCCCAGGTCTCAGCTCTGTCGAAGCGCTCTTCCTGAGCAATAAATCTCCTTGTTCACACTGCACTTGTTAAACAGCTACAAAAACTTCTCAACATCTGTCTTCCCCATGCAGAATTGTGGACTGCCATCTCTACATAGCATTACTAATATGTCAAGACCCATATAAATAAATGACAGGCAGAACTACTCAGGGACTTTCCTTGCAAGCCAGGTGAGTACAGCACGGCCTTGAGGCTTTTCCCTGTGTTGTTTTGTCAGACGCTCTGCTTTTCTACAGTAGGAAAATTTGTGTGGTCCTTTTAACATTCTTCCCTTTCTGACAGTCCCAGCTCAGCTTGGTCTGTTCATGCTCTGACTTTAAACCTTCAGCCAGGCTCTGACTTTCTCCTGAAAAGTACTGAAAAAGCACTGTGCATCACAAATATGCGATTTACAGTATAGCTTGTTTTACTTGTACATATACCATAACTAAGAGTTAATAACACCTGACAGTTATATATAGATTTTACACGAGTGAAAAACAGATGCCCTGCAGGCACCAGATTTGAGTGCTAAGAGTGCTCACCTCCATCAATCGCACAAAAAGCAGGAGCAGCTATAGCAAAGTCAGTACCATTCTGCCAATGCCTTCTAGAGTCACCAGTGAGGGTGTTATCAGCCTTTCAAGGTCATCCCAATCGAAAACTAGCTGAAAGGCCGAGTGGAAGCATCATAGAAGTCATGTAAAATTGCCTTACCCATTTCTTGGCAGCATTTAGGAAAGAGGCAATTCACCTTTGGGAGGATTCTCCCTGCTTCTGACGCAGTAATCTCTTTGGATCTGCTTATTTTAAGTCTAGGCAGATGCTGAGGAGGAATCTGTGATGAATTCACACTCTTCATCTCGCTGAATATTCCGGGTATGTTTCCTTTGATGTTAATGCAGAGGGTGACACTCTCATGGCTAGAAAAAACACCGCTACATTTTCTGTGTATATGATGAATCTCTCAAAAGGTGTGAAGATCCTCCATCTAGTCAAGACACTTCTTGTGTTTGCCATTCACCTGGCACAGTACTTAGGAAGATCATCAAGGTTTTCCTTCTACTGCAATAAGTGTTACTGGCCAGCAGCCATTGAAATGCTTGTGGAGTACACTGGCTGGAGTAGACGTAAAAGAGCAACACAGACCTATCTGCATCTATGACAACTGCATAAAAATACACACCAAGTCATTCCAGTCATTCTGGAAAACAAAGCAAATGTACAGTGTGTAACACTTTTCACAGTCACAGCCTTAAAGCTCGGTGCCATAAAGATGACAGCAGTGAATTTCATGCATAAATTAAACAAGTTGGAAAGAATAATCAACCCATGCTTACATAACAGTTACACGAAAACTTCCTAAAAAAGTTGGCCATCATTGCTGCAGCCCTCCCTTGTCTAGAAAGATAGCCATGTCCCAGCAGCACCAATCAATGAGGGCTGAAATGACCCTTATTCCCACCCAAGTGGCCGATGAAATAACTGAACTGCCTAACACCAACTGACAATCTGTAGAAGGCTGGCTGAATCTGATCACAAGGTTTACTGGCACAAAACGAGGTCTTAGGGGTCTTAGGAGCTGGCCTTTCATAGTCCTGGTGTGCACAGAAGAAGAAAATAGTTATAGACAGAGCTGGCTTAATAGGTGAGAACTCCGAGCAGTTGTCCAAGGCCCCAAGACAACAGGGCCCTGCTTGGTCCAGTTCAGCAGAGAGGCATCCAGCAAGGCAGCTTGAAAGAGAGAGCAGCCCTTTGCCCAGGCTCTCTACATCTCTGACATCACCTGTAGAGCAAAGCTGCTGTGCTTGCAAACAGCCTCAGCAGCAGAGATGCCAGAAAATATGAATATAATCTTGGCTGACCATCCCAGACACTGCACTGGACATGCTCATCACCAGCTCTCTCACGTGGATGTTTTTATATCATGAATGTAGACATTCCACCATGGTACACCCCCATGCAGATATCCTTACACCACCAAAGCTGCCCAAGCCAAGGTTCTGGGTAAAATCCGAGCTCTTCAGGTGGCGAGTGCCATCTTCTTGTGTCCTCCAAGACCCACTTGAATCTTTTCACAAGTGTTTTGGGGAACATGGGATGAGATGGGGCTATCTGGACTGTCAACACCCCTGTAGTTGTGGGCAGCACGCCAGTCAGTTTAGCCAGAAATGCCCAGGATGATTTCCTTCTTACAACCCCTCAGAATATTCCCCATTCCCCAACTCATCCCTGTGCAAAGTCCGAGAAAAGCAAGGCTGGGAATGACACCTATCTCTTACAACTGATGCTGCCCCAGAAAAACCTGATGCTCACCATGTGGTCAGGCAGAGCTCTGGACAGAGAGGATTGTGCAGCCCCCAGTGTAAAACACCACACTGGACAGGGCTGGGGTGGAGAAGAGGGGCTCACACCTGCCACCACAGTACTTCTAACTATTCCAGAATTAATTTGTATTTGCCCCTTTCTGTCTTGCTGAGATGATTTCTCAATATAAGCAACATGCTGTACTTTCATCTCTGCTTTTTAAAAGTGCCCTTAATTCCATTCTCAGTGGTTCCTCGGAATTTTTTGTTAACATTTTAATGAAGACCTGATTGGTTGTATGGGGAAATAAAAGATCATAGTGTCTTTTGATACTTATTTCATGTTTCCTCCTTTCTGATGGAGATTCTGCTGTTGAAGTTCCTTTCTGACTTCTGAATTCCTCCCTCTGCATCTCCCACTTGGCATGGACCCGTTTTGTCTTTTTTTCCCAAAACCCAAGCACCAGTGAAGTCTCACAGAATATACCCAAGGCAACTTGAATGCATTCCTGGTAGTCCGGCTGCACAGAGGAAGACTTTCTCCACATGCAGTGATACTTCTTTGCAACCTCCTAAATGGTGTGAGAGTCACAACAAAGTGATGCTATACAGGATATGCAGACAGGCTCACATGTCCGATTCATTCTTTGGCTAATAAGAGCTTCCCCTTTTCAGGGTGTTTGAGAGCCCACACCCTCAGCCTGTGAGTACCTTTGGTTCCCTGCATCTCCAGGGTTCTCTCGGGATTGGTGTGGGCTGCTGAAGCTGCTGTGGTAAGTGTTCATATAAAACCTCTGCTGAGCTGAGTGCAAGTCAAAGCAGCCCCTGAGTAGGCTTCACTCATTCAGCAGCCTCCCGGGGAATAGCTCTCAATTTTCTTTTCACAGCCTGTCTTTTCCTGTGCTCAGTCGGTACAGTCCGCAATTTTCCCTCATTCCCTCCAGCTCCATGTGGACCATGATCTGAGTGACCACTGATCCACACAGATCTCCTGGAAATATCCTTAAATCCTATGTGCTTAGGGAGAAAGGCATCTAAAAGGAGCCATGTGTGCTCAGTGCCAGACTCCCGGGCTTTGAGAGAACACACAGGGAGAAGGAGTCCAACACCGAAAAAGCCCATCCTTGTGCAAGAGCCTCCCCCACTGCATAGTGAGGGATGTAGGAGGAGACATCAGGTAGACATCCCCTGATCCTGGCTCTGCACATCTCCACATACCCCTGCAGACAGCCATGTGTGTCATCAGTGGCAGAGGATCCTCCAGGCTCTGTTATGCTTTGGAACTATATTTGTTAATTGTTTCTCAAGTTCAGTTTAGGCAAATGCCATTTTAGCATAATTTTATTTGCACAGGGGACAGATTAAACCAGTAATAATAATGACACATATTAGGTGCAGATGTTCTATTTTGTTCCCCCAAGCAGGCCTGCAGCACTGTTTCCTAATTTAAGTCCTGGTGCTACAAATCTGAGTAAATTTTACACATGGGAATATTTCCTCTAGACTTGGTGGAGGCTGCTTAGATGTGAAAAGCTGGATTTTCCTACAAGTATTTTCAGGACTGAACCCATCATTTAAATGGCCCAGTTTAACCGAGTAAATGCTTATATTAAAAAAAAAAAAAACAAACAAACAGAGCCGAGGAATCCTCTATTACTTTTCTGACCAAGTTTTGATTAACTTCTTAATCGTAGTCATGCCAGTAAAATATGTTTCGCTTCGGAAATAGTCTTGCAAAACTCTGATAATCATTGTTTGTATCTCATCTTAATGATGTGTGAATATTAAATAATTTATCCTTCAAAAAGTAAAAGGAATGAAGTTTTGTTGTTGGTCAGGAGTTTTGTCTGTTTGGTTGGTTGCTTGATTGGTTTTTTCCCCTAAACCTAGAATCCAGTAGATGATTTCCTAAGATAAAAAAAAAAACAAACGATAACTTCACAGTCAACCTCCTCAATGTGTAGATGAAGATGGTGAATTTATATGCTGTAGAGTAAGTGACAGATTTACAGATTCTGTGGCACTTTTAACATATTTTTTAATTTGTATCTACAACACATAAAAAACAAAATAAAAGAACAGAAATTAAGAGAAATTGAGGTCTAACACAGGAAACTATAGAAAATCCTTTATATCCTTTTAATTAAATGTATTTCCACTTATAATTATGGTGTAAGTTACAGTATAAAGATTATTTTAAAATAGCCTGACTTTCTGCACATCTAATCCATTTTTCCATACAATAGGAATAATGTTTGCTTCAGAGGAGTCATGACACTGGACCTTATAAATTGTGGAGTGATCCTTGCACAGCAGGTATAATACAAAACATTCTGCTGTGATTAATCTTTTCTTTAATAAGGCCTGAAGACTAAATAGTTTAAGTTTGTAATAGCTCAGGAAATTTTCAGGATGTTCCATAGACATTTCAGGACACGACCCTCAGTCGGGTAACAGAGTTGTAGCTCACTGTGTTTTTTGCCTAGTTGCTGTTGATGACTTCTATTATTTTTCCCCATTTGTGATTTTGTTTAATTCCATTTTCCTATTTTTCTGTCATTGCTTTGTGCCTTTTTTCTTAGTTGGTGCCTTCTCTGACTATGATGGAAAAAAGCATTGAGCTATTGTGGGCGCTGGCAGATGGGGGCAGGGACAGGCAAATTAATTCTGCACAGGGCATTTGGCACTCTTTTAATTTTGCAGACTTGTCTTTTCCACTTAACAACATTCCCACTCAGCAACATAAAAACATATTTGCATTTAATAAAGGGGAAACCAAATGAGATAGTAAAGCAGATCTTGCTGCGACCTTAATAGATTGTGAAAAAGAAAAGGAAAAAATGTATTTCAATGCTTCATGTAGCTAGAGGCCAAAGCCTCTGGCTGTTGTTACAAGAACACTGTTAATGCTACTAATAATGGGAGATCAGACAGAAGATGTAACTGGAAAGAACAATTCATGGAAAAATGACCATCCCTCTATTAGACTCAATCACATACAGGCACAGAATGGTTGGTGTCACAATTCTACAGTTGAACGGCAGGAAACGAGTTGTTGTTGGATCACTGTGGGTACATCAACAGCAAAACAAAAAAAAGTGGCTAAATAGCGCAAAATATACTGTGAAAACAGGAAGGAAGAATATGTAGGTGGGACCATATGGCACAAGTTTCTTCAGTAACTATAGAACATTCCTCTTCAAAGAAATACGAGCTTGAGATGGAAATGTTTTCCCATGCAAAGTACTTGCTTATTATAGAACATGAAGGGAATCAAACTTGAGGTTGTTGCCAGTATCTGTATCTTTGGTGGGGGTTTTTGAGCCACATGGATTGAGGAGCATGAGCAGGGACGCAAAATCAATGATAAGTACAAGTTTTATGTATGTGCCTGACTAGAACAAAGGCAAAGGAAATTCATCCTGTGGGGCTAAAGTGAGGAATAAACTATTCTTTTTATCCTCATTGTTTTCCCTAAAACATAGCATCACTTTTTGGAGGAGAAATTGTATAAAAATTCATTTCTTTTCTTCCTTCTTTGTCAGGAAGACAGAAATTCCATGCCATTTTGTTTGTGGAGAAATCCTGAAACATTCAGTCACAATAGAGAGGACAGAAGAAAACCTAGGAACGGTGTGTATGTTGAGTGAAGCAACACAGATAGTCCTTGTTAAGAAGTATGAACCCTGTGAAACCCTGTGAGATGCAGTGTGAGGTTTGCTGGAGTATTGGTGTTCCAAAGCCCGGGACGTAGCCCTAAGGAAACATGAAGCAAGAATTGTTTTCTGCTGTTTTGAGTGGTTTCAGCATTTAGGGCCTGAATTTGGGTGTTAGTCAAAGAGAAGCAAATTGAATCTCTGTATGACTGTAAGGAAGTGCATGGGAGCCTCACTTTGGGTGAGAGGGCTTTGAATTCATGAAAGACACGTGGGAAGGAGAAGAGGGAGAGAAGAGTGCAGTTTAAAAAAGCAAGGACCTGGATAGTGCAAAAGGAAAAAGGGAATTATAAGAAATATGATAACACTGTTATTCTCATTTGATTTTGAACTTCCATTTCCTTGGTGGGACACAGGAGCTGATTTACACTGGATTACCTCAGTAGTGGGTAACTGGAACACCAGCCTCAGGCTTGCGATGCATTAAGAGATTGAACAGCTCTAACTGGGAATGCCAAATCTGTATAAAAGGCATGTGGGCCAGAACACAGACTGAAGTAGCAGAATACACAAAGTTGCATAAATCTAGGCTTCCATTATGGAAAAGGAAGCTAATTACACTTAATAATGCTGGTGTTGGAAGAGAGAACTGCAGAAGGAGAAGAGAAACTCACCAGTCCAGGGAGAGACTATTCCAAGGGCATGTCAAGAGCATCGTCCTACTTAAGTGATTCAGTAATTTGACTTAGGAAAGGGAAACTTCACAGATGTATTATCTCCAGACACAACTTCTCCTAGTTCTTTCCTCAAGGATATCTGGGTAGTGGTATCTGGTGGTTAGCAGGACAACCTGTGCTGTATTGTCTGGATGCGATCCTAGTTCTCGGCCTCTGATGGCAATCTTCCCAGCTAGAACAATGGTCTTTTACACGTATCAGTGATGCAGACCCAGCAAATATATCAAAGCATAACTTCTTTTTTCTGTGTGTGTGTGTGTGTGTGTGTGTGTGCATGTGTGTTAATCATCAGTCAGTGATTTTATTTTAAATGAGCATGACAAAGCAAGGGGCCATGACAGCAGGAGCACATTGTAGGAGTCCATGACAGCAGGAGCACATTGTAGGAGTTCTGGCACAAATGCATTTGAGCTGTACCAGACATTTGTGTTCTTTGTAATCCAGGCTATTCCTCTATCAGCAAGGAGAGGGAATCTAAAGGTAACCCCTGCGCTTACACAGCAAACCTTTCAGCTGTTTTTTTACGGGGCTGCTGCCTTCAGCAAGACCAGGAAACTCTTGTAAAGAAAACATTTCTTATCTTCCAGTATTTCTTGGGTCTGAATCTCTCTTACCTCTCCCTAAATTACTGTTTTCTTCTCAAGAGATCAAGACCCACAGTGAGATTTTCCATCCCTCTGCCTGGCCCTCAGTGAGGACTGCTCACCAAGTTTGGAAAGAAAGATGGAGTTTACGGAACAAACTAAGCCTGTTTACTTTCTTGATACTGTTGGCTCAAGGGAAGCTGATTCTCTGAACAATTATATTATTGCTAAGCAAATTCAAATATAGAAGAATTCCCTGACTGTCTGCAAAGAAAAAGGATATCCAACTCCCTACAATTTTTAGAAAAATTATTATTCTAATGGTAGAAATAGTGCTGTTTTCAACAGATGGGAGCAATTTGTACTTAGAGTATCATGATGGGGCTGTGGAGATGTCCTTGTCCTCAGAGTGCCAAGGGAAATGCTGAGCTTAGAACACCCTCTGAATATGCAAAACACAACACAGCCCAGGAGAGAGGATGCTTGAGTGAGCAACTCATGGCACAGCACCATTAAAGACCACATAAAGTCTAAGGAGAGTTTTTTGCTGGGGACATAATTTTCATTTTCCAATGGAGGCCCAGGGAGTTGTTCACTCATGCCCTCTGTTAAATCAAATTACTCCTAAGCAGAGCTGGACCCTGGGCACAAAAGCAGACACATGCCTGAAGACAGCTGTAGGCCAGCCTGGGTATCAGGGGCTATTTGTGCCAGGGCTGATTTTGGGTCTCTGCCTGCAAAGTGCAGTTCTGTGAACCACTGTAAGCAGGAGAAAGCAAAAGTGTGTGGGAGGTTTGTACCAGGGAAGAATGAAACATCTTCATTTCAAAACCCGGTTGCCATCAAACAAAAAGCAGTTACTTCAAGTGTTTGGAAAGCAGAGTTTCTTCCTAGTAAACACTTAGGCCAGTGTTTATTCCCTGCTTAATAAAGTCACTTTAAGAGAGCAGAATGAATTCTAACAGTAGTCTTCTGATATGACATAAATTTCCCTGCTCCGAGATTTTTAACAACTATTGAGACAGTCAGAGATCAAGAACACCACTAAATACAGTTGAAATTTTCTGTGAAGTGGAAACTGGAAATGTCTCATGATTTGAAAAAGTTCATTTCAGAATTTCTTTATTTAAAATTTATTTTCTTTCCATTAATATAACATGGTTTTAATTTTTATTCTATCTTTTTACATAGTTATACAACATGTAACTAATGATAGCATGCAATTATTTCTATGAAGGACTCTTTATTTAAGTCATCTTTAAAAGTCACAGAGGCAAGAGAGGCAAGTGTCGTTCAGCAAGTTTAAATTTTCTCTTCTTTTTTGTTTCTAAGTGACTCCTGCTTTGATTTTGACGCTGGCATAAACGCCAGGACATTGTGCAAAAATAAAAAAAAAATGAACTTAAACATTAAATTCCTTCAAAACTGAATGAAGAAATTCTGAAAGCTCTGAAAATATTATTTTTATTGTAAAAGCGATAAACTGGTAACTTATATCAGATATTATGAAAATCTAGGTTTTTACAACTAGGTTTAGATTTTTATGAAAATTATACCTTCAGATGGTATAAAAAGTAAGACTGAATAAATTCACACTGGTCTATTACAGAATGCTCTTCTGCAGAGTATTTTTCATACAAGGTTTGTGAAAACATATAGACTTTTGATCTAGAGCTCTTCCTTCAGAGACATACTCATAGTTCCCACTAAACCTAAGAGACATGTGCATGTCATTGCATGCACAAATCTGGAGAAAGAATTGGGCCTAAAGTTTGAACAAAACAAAATGATCAGATAGCCAGATAAATTATGGTGATGGAAGATGTGACTAGGCAGGGAGGGCTAAATTAACTCAATCGCCTCGTATTTGCCATAAGCAAACACATACCACAGGTTAACTGTGAAACTCACTGCAATGCTAGTTTTTCATGTGTTATAATTCTTTTAGCTGTATCTACTGAGCGGAAAACTGTTTCAGAGAGAAAAAATGCATTTATATCATTATTTTACAAGAATAAACATTGAATGTAGCAGAAAATGAACCCATGTAAAACACATCAGTATTTAGAGAAAATTATCTACTAGAAAAATTTGTCATTTCTTAATCTGGAGAGTAGCACCTGGCTGTGCAAGAAAGCTAAGGGAAGTTGGACCTTAATACATGTTGCCCTAATAAAGAGAAAGAGTCCTCTAATGGGGCTAAATAAGCCTTCCAAAAGTGGTCATAAAATGGTGGGGAAGATGAGGGAGAGGCCATCTCCTGCTCCTTTCAGACATGGCCTCCTGGCTTTAGTGAATGCCACAAAAAGATATAGAGGGGAGAGAGGAGAGCACCAAGGTCCAGGCACTACCTGGGTCTCCAGCTGTCATGCCCATGCAAAATCAGCTTTATGACTCCTGAGGGTTGTGACTCCGTGGGAAACGCATGAGGTCGCTCAGCAGCTCTGGCATTCAGACCTGGAAACCTCTCTCTCCAGATGAGATAACATCTGCTTCTGCTGCTGGTGTTGCGAGATGATGTGATATTACTCAAGCAGTTCAAGTGGTAGCAGGCAGTGCAGGAGTAGAGAAAGTTCCAGTTTAAAGGCAGCTGTCAATGCACAACTGAACAGGGAGGGGGAGGAAGGGAGAATTGTTACAGCTGCACGTAATGACACTTATTTCTAGGAGGGGAGGGTTGAGGCTTGGTTGTTTTGGGCTTTTTTAAAATGTAAATAGAACCTTACAAATTAATTGCTGCCTGCAATTCTCCCCAGCGAGAACTCCCACAGACTGATGATGGCCAGGAAACTTGCAAGTGTGTCAAAGCAGCCCCTTTCTCTGCATTGCGTTTCCTGTTTGTAATCTTATAGTGAAGAGAATGCAGAAGTGCTCTGACAGCACGAAAAACCCCAAAGTCTCATACTCACACTCACACCCACACCCACCCACACACCCACACACACGCACACTCTCACTGCCCCGAAAAGTAGAGGCCAGCTCCGCCACCCTGTTCCTGTTCCATATGGGAGATAATTTGTATTCAGCCAGATGCTAGGGAAGTTGTTGTGCTTCCAAGAAGTCTGGTGCATGGACTAAACAGGTTCTGGATCACCTGTATGATCCTGAGGGTGGGGGAAATGCAACCCCCAGGCACTGCCATGAACACCTGGTCCCTGTAAAACACAGAAAGCAAAGCGGGACCTTAAGGCAAATCCTTCAGGATGGAGGTATCTCAGGAACTAAGCATCCATCCCACCCTGACAATTCAGCGTGGCCATCACAGGTATCAGCAAGGTGTTGCAGCTACCTCCTGTTTTGCACCAAGGTTTTTTTTATATTATCCCAGCACAAAAGTCAGACGTTTGAGCACTTTGCAAACACCCCCTGTTCAAACCTGGGCCTCGTGGCGAGTCTGCCTCGTCTCTCCCTTCAACAGTTTGGCTGCTATCCAGTTTGTGCAGGGTTTGGGGGTTTTCTCAGTGTGGGTTTAGGGTATTTTTGAAAGTCTAAGTCAACAGAACGAGTCAGTGAAAAATATAGCAATGGCTAATTTCTAGTGGAAGAAATGTGCAGACTTAAGGAATACACGGAAAGAGCAAGCTCTGGACTCTTTTTGTACAAAAAGGGGATTTTTTTCCCATGACTTCTCACGGTGTCCTGGGGGGATGGGGAGGATACGAAGGTTTTTGTGGTTTTTTTTGCCACCTTCCCTATCTATGGAAATCATGCTACAGACACAGACACTGATCCCTCTCTCACCAGAGTAAACCTACAATAAATCCGATGGTTTTGAGTAAACTGGTTATACTTCCCCAGCTGCCCCCTCCCCACACCACCCTCGTGTCCCCGCCATGCCCCAGGGAGCTCTGCAAAGCGTTTGGCCGAGGGCAGGAGGAGGGGAAAACTGAGAGGGCTCAGTGTTGCTGTGTTATGAAGTGACAGATAGAGCCAGCCAGGCAGTGCCCCGGCCCTGAGCACGATGATATTCATTTCACACAGCCCTTGCCTGTTCCAGCTGGAACGATAGGAGATGCAAACTTTGACTTCTGCGTTTGAAAGAGATATTGTTTGATGGAAGTGTGTGGGTGGTGGGTAAAACAAGCAGCTAAGTGTCAGCACAAGAAGCAAACATTCTCCTTCCCTCCCTCCTCAATGTAGTTTTTGACGTAATGAGCATTGCTCCCAATTTTCCTTCCAAATAGGCATTGCACCCGTCCCCATGGCAACTGTCATGCTCAAAAGATGTCCTGTCAGGAGCCATGAAAGGCCCAGAGACATTTGTATTAGATGGTCACAACCGTGCTAGCTAATGCTTAACAAATACACCACGAGGCTGCATTCGTCAAAATGAAGAGCGCAAACATTTGTGTTCCATTAAACAGAAATTAATAAGATTCAAATAGGAAGAAACCAAACTGGACTGGTTTTTTTGTGTATACAGCTGTGTTATGAAGTAATACAAGGAACGTTAGTATGAATAATGATTGCACATGTGCATTCAATTTATTTCTTCTACTTCTTGTATGGTCTCCTTTAACCCTTTTTCTCGATAGGTTTTTCAGAAATCAAACACAGGTTTAACAGCTGGGCAAGACAGGGATTTCAACTGCTCCTTTCATTCTGCTGAGGTCCAACAGCATTTCTTTATTTAAAGGCACTCTGGGTCATTGGGAAGTTGTGCTTTTGAAAAACGTTCACGTACTTCATGATTGAGCACATGAATATGGTGGTCTCAATTTTACCAGGGAAAAGAAGCGCTCCAGTCTCTGAACAAGGCGAGTCGTATCCAGAACCACTGTGCATCCTCCTACCTCCCTCCGCCACAGGGAAGCAGAGCTGATTTATCCCAGCTGAGGATCTCGCCTCGGGTCCAGGCACTAAAAGAAAATAACAAAATAGAATCGTGTTTCCAGCTCAGCTGAAAATCAAAAGTGAAAGTTCAGGAAGACAGCAGAGCCTCCTCCCACGACAGCCCTTCTCCTGGCTCCTCATCACTGAACGTAACTTAGAGCAGTTCCTTTCACCCGCAGCTGCAAGTAAACAACAAAAGTGGACTGTGTTACACAGCCTGACAATGACAGTCTGCACTTGGCTTTACTGGCCACGAAAAACTTTGGTAGCTTTGCTTTCTCTGGTCAGCTTAACCTCCTGCATTTTCTTGCGAGGAGGGAAAAAAAAAAGGAAAGCTGGCCAGGGTTCTGGCTCAGCTGTGGGCCAAGGTCAGCTACCCGGCGTATGTGGGTGTACCAGTGCCTGGACAGCCTCCGCATCTGCTGCTTAGAGTTATCATTTCCCTGTTTTAACCTCCAAGCTTCACAGGCTGCAGAAATAATCAAATAATCATACATGTGCATTTCCATTGCACAAGGTTTATATTCTTACAAGGTCTAGTTTTGCAACGGCTTGAATTCATATATATTTGTGCCAGGACTCTTACCTCCTCCTCCCCCTCTTTCCCTCTTTCTCCTCATACTCCTGTCTCTTTCTTTTTGCCCATGAAACTCCTCTTATCCCTCAACCCTCCATCTCTCAGGCTGAACTGAATAACACCCTTATCCAACATTGGGCAAGTGGGAGGAGAGGCAGCAAACGGGAAACATTTCTCTTTCTAGATGTAATTGCAAAACAGGAATTTGCTATTCCATCAGCATGCACACATCCAGTCCCAGACTTTGACAGAAAAGCCAACTTTCACTTAATCCTTTGGATAGATAACCATTTTTCTGGAGAAGTTTCACCAGGCTCCCATATTCCTGTCCTTAGTTTCCCCAAACCTTCAGGGCAGGACAACAACCTAAAGAGACTAACAGTCTTCCCCAAACCAAACTGCTGCATTCAACAACAAACTCTGGTCAGTTCTGGATGACTACAAAAAAGCCCTGGCACGGGCTCATTCCTGTTGTTGCCTCTCCTCTGTTTGCTGTGTAGTCACACGAGATGATGGGCCCTCTGCCCCTTGTGTGAAGCATTTTCCATTTTCCTGAACATCTCCAGCCTCTGAAGACACCCAGTGTTGGAGCAAGGGAGGAAATTTAGTCCACAGCACATGTTTTAAATTGGAAAATGACTATTTGCTGGAACAAGAAAATCTTTATTACAACTAGATCTTTCCAGAAAAATTCTTGTTCAGAAGCTCCAGACCAATCTTCCCTCCAAAGAGAAAGGGGACAACTCCTGCAGAAGAACCTCTTGGTGCAGCTGCTTAGTTGGGGGTTCAGACCATCAGCTCAAGCCCTGGCCCCAAACCCTGAGAAAGAGATTTAAGCAGTATCTACATCCTCCAAGGTTTGTGCTTCAGGAAATCATCAACTATTTCAGCCTGTGTTAAGCACACTGTCTCTCCTTCTGAATATTTCTGAAAAATAATTAACCTGGAATGCACTGGAACAATGACTTTTTAAAAAAAATAATTAGGCGGAAAAAAATTTCTCAATTTATACTCTTTATATCCTTTCTTTATCCAGCATCTTCAAGGAGAACAAACCAATATTCAGTATTCCCATACGGAATTTCCTTCTTCCAAGAAGAAAAACAAAAAGTTCAATATTCCTGCTAAATAGCTTACATGCCTAACAACGTGCATTATGAACAATTCTTGCCGTATTCATGACCAAAAGTCACAATAATGGGTGTCACTTTTAATGCCAAACCTTTCAGGAATATTCCATATTTCCCAGCCCATATCCCTCTAAAATATTCCAAAATATGTGATCTTGTGTTTGACATATCACACATGTATTCTTTCAGCTCAGGCCATTGTTTTAGTGAAGCCTTGGAGCCTTTGCAGTCTCCAGGCCTGCATACAGAGACATCTTTGAATGACGTTTCTGGGCTAAATCAGGCTTTGGTTTTTTAAACCTTTTTCGCTCCTCAGCTGGACAACATGGTACATGACAGGAGCCATCAACACTCAGGAAATGTGGTCCATTGTGCCTCTTCAGCAATGTGAGTTACCATAAGTTTGTCAGGCTTATTCTTCCCTCTCTAGAATGTGTTCTGATATTTTTAAAAAGAAGCTTGAAGTTTTGAACTTCAATTAAAGAACTAGAAGCAGAGAGAGATGACCTAGAAGGAACACTGTGATACTGCCTAAGACTGCCTAAGCATGCAGCACCAGGGTTGGGAAAGCCAGAGCCTATCTGAAGGGTAATGAGGAAAAGCTTCCACAGGTACTACCTATCAGCAGCAAAAGGAAGACCAGGGAAAATGCAGGCCCACTGCCGAAGAGGGCAGGAGACCTGGTGACAAAGGACATGGAAAAAGACTAAGGTACTCAAATCTCTCCTCCTCATCTTTACTGACAAGATATGCTTCAGGAATCCCAGGTCCCTGAAACCGGTGGAAAAGGTGGGAGCAAGGCAGAATTCCCCTCGGTGGAGAAGGACCAGGTTAGGGAATGTTTAAACAAATCAAATGTACCCATTGCCCATGGGACCTGGCAAGCTCCACCATGAATTAGGAGGAACTGTGAGGCTGCTCCTGATGGTCTTGAAAAAGTTGTGGGTATCACAGGAGACTCCTTAGGACTGGAGGAAAGCAAATTTAACTCTTATCTTCAAGAATGACATGGAGGAGGATCCAGGGAACTATTAGCCAGTCAGCCTCAACCCAATCATTAGGAAAGTGTTAGAACAAAACCATTTCCAAAATATATTAAGGACAAGTTGATGACTGGGAGAAGTCAAGCATGGATTTATGAAGGGGAAAACATGTCTGAGCAACCAAGAGTCTTCTGGGTGCAGGCAGCTGAAGTGGGACTTAGGCAGGATACAGATACCAAACACAAAACTGCCTTTTTGTCATTTCTTTCTTGAGACTGCTTCACAAGAGGGATGGCAAAATCTCTGGCAGGCCCTTGGCCTCCCTCATTTCTGAGTCAACTTCTTTAAGTGAGCAGACTGTTAAGTGTCCAAAATATCTGTAGTCAAGGGTGAACAACATGAACTGATAAAAGTCAAACTTCACAAAAGATATTGTCTTGGGTGTGTTAGCCAAAAATTCTACTCTTGCTTGCTTGAAATCTGTATTTTATTTAGTTAGTCTACATGAATATGGGGTTATGCAGCATGAAAATTCTGGTAATAGTCTTTATAACAATGAATGCCCTGGCCCAAATATTTTCCTTATGTCAGTGAAATTTCTGATAATTAATTTTGACACCTTGCATTAAAATAAAAATAAAGAGCCCTTACTGAGCTTCTTGAGCCAAAAATGTAGCATAACACTCAGAGAAGCTTGAAAATTTTCCAGAAGACAGGGGTTTTTTTCAGAAAAGGTTGCCCTGATTTTACAAAATGGAAATGTTTCACAAGAATCTCATTGAAAGTTTGGCACTTAATTGTAAATATAACATCTAATTTTGGCTTTATTGAACTGTCCATAAATTATCCTGTTCTGGTCTACACCATGAAGACCTCAGAGTTTTGAATTGAAATGCTGAATGACAGAGGTGGGAAGGTGAATAAAACCCTCTCTTTCACTTTCACACAGGACAAGAACATTGAGCAAATGTCAGGCTGAGTGCAAGCAAAAGGAAGCTCGTTCACGTGTGTTTAAGCTGAGGATGTCCTTCACACAAGATGACAATAAAAGTTTGGGGGACAAATCTTATGTGTGCTACTACATACAAAGACACCAACCCCAGCACAGAAAGTATCTGAGCCATGACTCCTAGACAGTATTCTGGTGAAGAATTGCTATTTGTTTGCTTTTTGATGTTTGGTACAGGATGCCTGGTTCAGGGCAAAATGAACCTTTGATCTTATGTTTCCAGGGAAGTAGAAGTGAGCTTTCTGACTGGCAGAAAAATTTTGTTTCCACCTGAGTACTTTCTGCATGTTTTATCTTTATGTTTTTCAAGACAAAAAAATCCCCAAACAAATACCAAATACACCCCCCCACACAGCCCCCAACATTCAGAGGCTTTTATTACGAAAGATTGACATTCTTAGACAAAACCCCCTAACCTATATTAAATTTCAAGTTTGGGATATACTTAAAAAACGTAAAGGAGAAAATAATGAAGCATAGGAGAGAAATTTTAAACTCCTTTAAACCAGGCAGTAACACAACCAAACATTTTTTTTTCAGACTATCACTTTGCTCATAATTCACTTAGTTATTTCAGCAGTCATTTCTGCAAAGTGTACCATGCCTTATGTAACAACACAAACAAATTCAATAACCAAGCCAACCTGGGTTTCTGCTCTCTGAGTTTGTAATCTGAAAGAATTTAGGTCAGGTGTACCCTCAGCTTTTGGGAGAATGGTTTCATCCATTTTTCTCAGGGGACCAAGAGAGTCCAAAAGCATGAAAATTACTTAGCTAGGGTCAAAATCTAGATTGGAGATGTCATCTTTAATTTTTAATGCCCTTGGCTTTTCCTATTGGCATAAGAACCACAATGTTTTACTATTTTAGAAAGTCTATTTCTTATTATTTTAATGTAAACTTTGGAAAAAGCAACATGGTTAATCATTCAGTGATTAGGTATGAAAATTGTTCGAAGAAATCTTTACAGTTTATTGAAACATTTGCTAACTACCACGTGAAGATTTACTAGCCTTTTAAAACTGTGATTATTTTTCCAGGACACTGGAAGCTCTTTTAAGATCTGTTACAATCTAATTTCAGTGAAATTTCACAAAGTATTGAGCTATTTATCTTTCTGCTATGCCTGGCACGTATATGTAGTGAATTTGCAAGATTTAGGCTGTCATGAATGTTTCTTGAGAAACAGCCTTGTACGGAAGTAATTTTTCTAAATTAAATAAATATGTTGTTTCTGATTTTCCAAAATACCCAAAGGAACTAGCTCACATTCTAGACCAATGGCCTGCAAAATTTCACTTTGAAATATGATGACTTTTTTTTACTTAGTGAAGCACAAGATATCTCTGGGAACAAAGAAACTCTGCAGAGGATTGGGTCCTGCGAACTTCACTCTCTTACAGCAAGTTTTCCTGTTGATTTTAATGGTGTTGATTATCTGCATTTTCATGTTAGCTGACAGTCAGGATGGAGCACCATGCACAGCTGTCTTTATAGTCAGTATTATTTTGCAATTAGCTTTCCAGGATATTTGGACTTCTAAAAAGCAATGAGGTTTGTCTGCTTTCTTAGGAAAAGGAAAATTCCAGCCCTCTAACAGATAAGGATTTATGAGGGTCAAATTCCAAATCATTTTAGACATGATCCCCAAATCCTTTTCTGCGTTGTCAGTTTGTATTAATGGAGTTCAAGACTCCAAGTTAAGAAGCATAGGGGTAGGAAATAAAACCTTTTGAAGGCTCTGGCCTCTGTGAAAATAGTAACTCAGGTCGGGCTGGGAGCTTGGGGTACAGCAAACCACTGTGGGCACATTTCAAAGACACTGACTAAAACCTTCAGGAATCAATTGAGAGATGCATATTTAAATGAGGTCTTAGGGATAACTGCTTTGTTATAGAAGGGGGACAAGAGTGTCACAGAACTTCTATCTCCTCAATACCATGAAGCATTAGAAATGAGAAGGCACAGATGTGCATATGGAGAGCAACAGCAGCCCTGAATTCAACCATCATTTAATACCATGCAAGAGCAGTGAGGAACCAAAGACAGAATGGGCTCCAAAGTGTTCATGACGTCACTGTTTGCATGAAGATACACATCACTTCAGCTTAAATATCTCTGCAAGCAGGACTTTGTCTTGTGTAAGCTTCTTGTTAGCTTTGGCAATAGCTGCACAACTATCTCTCCTCTCAGGGCTCTGCCAAAAAAAGGTAAATTGGATGTGCAAGAAGACTTGGGTCTGCTCCACAAAGTGTTTTCCATAGAAACAGTCAGCAAGTCACACAGATGTGCCCAGAAAGGCTATCAGATCATCAGGATTGATTTCCCAGGATAAAATAGACCATGTTTTTGTTCAGATCTGTTTGGTTTGGGGTGGGTTTTTTTGTGTTTGTTAGTTTGTTTTAAATTAAATCAGTTCCATATCATGTTTTCTACCTGGAGTTTCTCTGAATCACAGCCTTCCATACAGACATCTAGTCTCGAAGTGAAGATTTTTGGGCCAATAAATTGCTTCGGCTTTCCCAAACATTTTCTTTAGCTGTACTTTTCTTCACTTTAGTGCCAGAATATCTTGTGATGAAAGAACATGTGGCACATTCAAGTTACTTATTCATCCTCTTTTTGATCAGATTTTTAGGTCTTGCACTGTCGCAGTTGAGGTGGACACGACACACACTAATTCTAACATAAAGTGCAGGCAAAAAGCATTTATTCCAAAAGCCAGTGTCATATATATACACCTTTGTATGTTTATCATTCATGTTAATTGTCCATTGGTTGCTTAACTACTACAGTAGATTCATTGGCTATTTTAACTACACCATACTATTATTAGTTATCTACAACACAGACACCCCAAGAATCCAAACAAACACCAGCTGCAGCCTTGCTGCTGTTTACTCCTTCTATTGTTTTGAATTTCTTGCTTCCCTTGATTAAGTTTCTCGCAGGTAGAAACGGATTGTGCTGAGACCAATGTCAGACTCAGACTCAGACAAGCTTGCTGACCTGCTGTTAATTCCCACCATGCACTGTGCAATATTTTTTTTCCCAGCACTTGAATATTTTTCCTGGCTCATTTTTTAACATCTTCTTCAGTTTTCCAACATAATTTTAAAAATATGGGGTGACCAGAACTGCACATAATGTCCCAACATCTGTGTTCCTGCAGTTAAGTATGAGTGTAAAATTTTATCTGTATTTCCAAACATATTGATTGGCAATATTTTCTCATCTATTATTTCCTTGCTACAGTTGAGTGTAAAAGTTACTTCGAAACTTCCTTTTTTCCACTGAAAAATGCAAATTGAAACAGACCAATACATTTTCTGAAATAATGTTACATTTCTGAAATTATTACAGCTGAAGACATGTGTTTTCATATAAGCATGGGTACAAGGAGAACCTAAAAAATAGCTGAAAAGTATTGGGTTGACATTCTAAAAACTAAGTTTTTGAATTTTTTAGTCTGAAATGTTTAATTTCAAAATTTGCTTCAGCTTTACTTTAAGAACATTTTATATTTGAATACCAAATAAAATATTTCTATGGGTGTCAAATAAAGTAATTTCTTCAATCTATTGTGGGGGTTTTTTTGAGTCATCAATCTAAAACAATTTAAATAATAGAATTGCAATCTGACTAAGAAAGGCTTAGATTCTGCTTCCTTTATTGATGATTTTCACTTTGTTGACTCTATTTTTTCTCTTAAAATTTCTGTCTGATGAGAGGATATCTCATTACTTTCGTTTATAGTTACCCATTTGCCTTCCTGAATCATGGCACAAAGTCAACATCTCAGTTGAAATCTGAAATTATCCTTATACACTAAAATCTATTAAGCATCTCCTAAATATAAGACCAATATGCCAAAGGTCACCTCACATATATCTTCCTCTGGGACAGGTGATTTTTTATAGCCTCTGTAGATATATTGCTCTGTAATACTCGTGTGAGCAGCATCTAGCTCTTTCTGCTGTTTGTCGAGTGTCTCATGGAATGGCGTATTTCAAACATCACTGGATACATCTTTAAAAGAATTTTTGCCATCTCTAAACAATGAAATTCCTGTAGGAATTCCTCATAGGCCTCTTTTTCTTTCATGATCCACCTATACAGTTCTACAATGGAAAGACGGGTATTTAATAGACCTATTTATTTCCCTGTGCCTTTGCTTTCTGTATTACTTTTCCACATTGCCATATTCATGTCTGCATCATCTTTTTCCTCTCAAGGCATCACCTTCCACATCTTACATATCATCACGATAGTTCCTTTATACCTAGTCATCCTTCTCCTCCTGTCTCTTGTTTGTGGAATTGAAATGCTCTGGTCCACGTAGTGCTTGTCTTCTAAAAAGCATTATTCCTCATCACGCTTTTTCCTGGCTTTTCCTTCTGATCTCTGAAATTTGCAAGAGCCTGTCTCCACTCATAATTAAAACTTTCCTAGTGTTTATTCTCTGTAAAATTCTATTAAGCATTCTTTACCTGAACATGCTAAACCAAAGCTTTTCATCTTATACTACCAGCATAACTGCACACAAAGCACATGGTTCACAAATGTGAAATGCTTGAGATAAAAAGGCAAGGATGTAGTAGTTCCAAAGTTGGTTCTTTCCATCATGTCAGTTTTCTGTGGAAATGACTTGGGGGTTTGCCTGAGCATGTATTATTTAAGCAGTTGATCACAGCCATTTAGGATGCCATCACCATTCCATGCTCAGCCCTGGCACTCTTGTGCTGACTGATGCGACCAACAGGCACAGTCACGGCTGCACAGCCCACAGTCAACATCCACTCTTGGGTTTGGATTTTGCTTAGCATGCCGCTGGCATGGGTGGATGCAGCCAGACTGAGACCATGCTATAAAAAGTAGGATTGTTGCCATTGAAGTGTGATTTAATCGCAGAGGAAGAGCACTTGAACAAAAGCTGACTTTACTGACACTGGTGGGGAAAGCCCTATTCTGTGGAGCTGAGTGTGTAAATGGTGGTTAAAGTAGCCTCTAACAAGAAGGATCTTAGTACTTAAATAATGGGATCATGGGGTCATATGAAATCCCCTCTAAGACGGCAGACTCTTTATATAAATCATGAGAGCATAATCTCTCCAAAAAGCACAAATAACAAAGAGGGCTCAGTACATAGATGGTGGGTCCACAGGTCACTCAAGTTTAAGTCCTTTCTAAAAAAGGGGAATTCAGTACCTAAATACTGAAAGAACAGTGTCATTGTGTACTATCATTACAATAAGGAAATTATTTTTAAGATGGAAGAAGCAACCCCTTTTGCTTCTCTGTGGAAGTCTGTCACTAACACTGTGACAAGCATTTCTAGACACACATACAGCAAGGACTACCGTGCCTATTCCGAGAGGCTTCCGAGACACTGCGACTTTATTGACTTCCATTCTGTGTGCAGATGTGTCCCTTCCACCCCAGACTTACACCAGGCACGTGGTGTCCCTGCTGTCTCGCTGCCTCCCTCCCTTGTCACGTTGTCCCTCCCTGCTCATATTGTACCCTTGTCCTGATGCGCTGCACTCACAGCTTTTTGCAAATGGTCCTGACTCCATCATGTGGCAGCTTTTATGTGGTCTGAAATATTGCCAGCGGCCCTGGCCCAAGGCAGAGTGACTCTCAGAGCCCTCGCAGGACTATCTGGAGAAAACACATTGCTTCCCAGTGTGATGCATGAAGAATGGCACTTCAGCAAAAAACAGCAGCTGAATGGGACAAGGAGGGAGATGCAGCCTTCCCAGAGTGTTTATTTAAAATTAATCATCACTTCCTTTGAGAGCACATCAAAGATCTGGTGTGGAGGCACCATTTATACAAGTGGAACACATTGTACATAGCTTCTATCCATTATGAGCCAAGCTGCAATGTGGCCTTAAGGGAAGATGGTTCCAGGGAGATACGGACCTTGTTACGGGAGCTAGGGACCTTGATCCTGGGTCTTTCCCAAGCGATGCCACCAAGATCCTACGGAGTGCTACCCAGACCAGTGAGCCCCTGGTCTGAACCCATTCAGTGCATTTCTTCTCAGAGCTCCAGCCTGGTTTTAGAGTCTGTTTGTAAGAGCAAAGGGCTCTCGTCTTATCCCATGAGTCATCTTTCTATGCAGACTATCACTTCAAAGTGAGAGAGCATTATACTGTATTTGAAACATATTAAAATGTAAGAATCAGATTATGCACAAATATTCTCCCATAAAATGATGTGTTAGTGTTGTATTGCATATTTGCAAGCAAAACACTTTATTACATTTTTATACTTAATGCAGTTACGTCTGTATCCATATGTTGCACTTAGGGGAAGAAGAAAAGCTCCCATAATGAACGTACACACATCTTCAACTCAAACAGGCCTACTCACAGAGGTAGAAATCCCACTGAGGAGCACAAGTCTGACAGGTCTTTTATGTCTTTTGCTCAGAAGAAGTACATCTTCCTGGTGTAAGATCAGAGGGATGCTTTCATCTTGAGCAGCAGCTACATCGGTGTAACTGAAAGTAAAACATCGCTCTGTGCTAAACAGGGGTCTGTGTCATTCGGACTATATGTCTATGTATATTTCTGATAAAAGTGTTGTCTTCATTTAATCCAACTAAGACAACTGCAGTGAAAAGCAAAGATTTCCACCGTTGAAGTAATATTGGCTTGTATTTTGATCAGGTAACAGGTTTGTACAATTCTGGTAAAATAATAATATTATTGTATGTATATGCATGCACGGAGTGAGTGCATATACAAACGGTATTTACATTCTCTTCAAATCTATGCTTCTAAAGAGAGACTGATCTGGTAGTCAAAGATGCTGAGAAACTCCGAAAACACAGGTCACTCTCATATTTATTAGATTTCTGTTGCTTGGTAAGGCCTAGTCCTGAATATACTAAATACACTAAAATCAAGAGCAAAATTTTTTTGTCACTTCCCAAGTACAGAATCAGGCCTGCTCTCCAACCACAGCTGAAATATTTGAGTAAGATTTTCTAGAGCAGAAAAAACCAAGAGTGGCAGGCAAATTTTCAGGTCTCTATGGTCACAGGAAAAACAGCTGATCCCCTGCATGAAAGGGAAGATGCAGGTTTTGGTTCAGTGTGCAAGTGTGTGTGTGTAGCATCTCAGGGTGTCAGTCCTCACGGTGGGTTGATGTATGCTTTTAAGTATTCATTTGGATGGAGACTAATTACTGCTGGTTTAAATTGCATGAAATGGCTGTGGGTGCAAGGGCTTAATCAGTGATTAAAGAGATTGTAAGAGGCACTAACAGCCTGGTTTTATTTCAACATTATTTTTCATTATATTCCATGTTTTCTGTGCTTGTGAACATTCCATGTAATGAGTGTTTTTGAAAAAAACCCACCTTTTTGAAAAAAAAAACTTTCCATGTGTGGAAATCATTGTGGCTATGGGCCTTTTCATTCCTCCAGAGCAGTATAGTCCTGAGGAAGGTACAAAGTTGCCTGGATCACGGTTGTGTTTTGGTAGAAACTTGTCTTTTTCCCCTTTAAAAGAAACTTAAGAGCAAAATTTTGTAACTGCATTTGATTGTATGTCAGAAAGGTGAACTGACCCTGCTCATGTTGCCCCTACTTCTTGTCCTGGAACAGGCCATCTTGTCATGATGTGAGAAGTTCTGGACCACCAGTGATTTTAGGGTGATGAGATGCAAATATTGAGATGATGCAGAGCTGAGTCTGGTCCAAACAGCTGCAGGAATTACTCCTAGAGCATTAAGTTGGAAGCATTTTTGTTGCCCATGTCTCTAATAGCTGACCAAGCTTATGAGCTTATTTTTTTTTTTGCCCAATATAGGGTCAGTCTCCATTCTTACCCTAAGAGTGTATTAAACACATCTCCTGGCAATCCAAAGCCATGGAATTCAACATCTCCCTATACTCCAAAAAAAAAGGTTTTATATCAAATTCCTTCAGAAGTTTTAAAATGTTGTTTGGGGTCTTTTAGTCTTCTGTTTTCAATAGCTGTATTTTCTTGGCATGTCGCACCTACATTGTTTCAAACTTACTCCTTATAAAGACCCACTTGTGATGTACTTAAAAGGTGCTAAATAAATTAATGTGAATCATAAATCATTTCAACAAACATTTGCTCTTCAAGGCCAAATAAAACTCAGGAGATGCTGATAGTAAAAGGAACACACAGGAGGATGAGAGAAGAACCATTACAGCAGACCATTACTGGTCATCACCAAGAGGCTACGAGATACCAAGGCCCACCAGTCCTTTTTTTGTGAGCAGAGGAGCCACTGCCTCCAGCTTTGGGCTCCTGTGTAACTTCTTGGCTGTGCTCACAGGGTGTGGGGCAAGGGGGATTGAAGGTGCAAGAAGGAGCCCAACCTCGGCAGCGTTGGGAGAGAGGGAGCATGTTGGCGCACGTCCTCCTGCCTCTCCCAATTTGATGTGCAAGTTTCAGGCACAAAACTATTGTTTTGCTTGCTGGGCCTTCTACAGTGGCTGGGCCAAGCTTCCTGCTAGGAGCCAGGATCTGCAACCCTATGAAAGTTGCAGGGCCCGGCAGGCTGCCGGTATTTTCAGCTGGATTGAGCCCAGAACAATTTTATTTTCATCAGAAATGTTCCCTGGCCCTACCACATGTGCAAGCGTATATGAAACCACCAAGAAGGCTCCCTCCCCCAGCTATCTTATTTAGCTAAAATTCAGCTGCCCAGCAGAACTGTTTCTTATCCAAGCCCTTAGAGACGGGAGAGGAGTGGAGAGATTTAATTATAATCTTTCTCTCCCTGCACCTCCCACAGCACACTAATGCTTTTCATTAGGCGAAGCCAAAACCTTGCTTTATAAGCTGCGAGAGCTGTCTTTTAAAAAATACATCCAGCATTAAAAGAGTTCTGAATGGCAGTAACAGCAGCATAACCCTCATCCACAGGTGTGGGAGATTCGCTGGAGGATTGCTGGTAGAGAGGCGAGCTTTATTTGAAAGACATCTGATTCCTATTTCTGTCCACTGGCTGATTACGCCTCACATTACAACACTTCCGTGCCCACTGACAATTTCAGTCCAAATGAATGAGAGAAAAGACTTGACATCCAGGAGCTCTGGATGATTTTTATAAGTATCCAGATGTTTAGACCTTTATCTGAAGCTTATCCAAAAAATATGAGGCCACTCCCAGGGGCAGCTTGACAAATATCCTCAGTCATTTATTCTGTGTGTAGGTCTAGAGCAGACAGCCATACGGACATATGACTGGAGTAGGTACATCTGTTAACCTCAGTAGTATGCAAATGAAGGAAAATGAAGAATTACATTTTTGACCCACAACTGCAATGCTGAGTGTTAAATCAGTGTCTTATATTGATGGAAAGGTTCTGAGGAAATATGACTGACTTAACTGTCATTGCCTTACCGAATACATAAAGCTGGTTTTCATCTTTGAAAAATGAGAAGTTTTTTCTGGTACCTTCCGAGAAGGTGACTGCCCTGAGGCCTGAGAGCACTATGGAAAAGATGGAGCTCGGTTCCTAACGACACTTGATACTCTTTTCTTTTTCTTTTTTTTTTCAGCAAAATATCATTTTTCTTCTCATTCCCCTGCCCTTTGCCAGCTTCAGTGGCATAAACAGGCAAATAAAGCTCAGCAAATTACTAGGGTGGCTTCAGGGGTATTTGTTTGTTTTAGCTGGTAGCCCTTGGAAGCTTCAGGTTGGTTGTGCCAGCTCTGTACAAACACTGAGTGTGGTGGGAAATCCTCATGTGTGAAGAGCTGACAGGCTGTGTGGAGGGAAGAACACAAGCAGCAGCACAACAAATACCTGTCTGGTCAATAAAGGACAAGTGAAAGGGCCATGGGATTACATGGATTACAGTACTTGGTTACACAGATTAACTGGGCAATTAAAGGCAGCAGGAATAATAAATATCTTTCCAAGAGGAGCTGCTATGGGGCTGTAGGCTGAATGCAGCCATTCCAACTCTAAAGTGGTTTTGCCACGAACACAAAAGCACAAAAGCTGAAGGAGAGGGAGAAGGCCCTGGAAGCAGTCCCACAAATGGGACACGCTTTCCTTGATTCTTCAAGAAATTTTATACAGTTGACTGGGGTCTTTTTCATTTATATTCTGATGGCTTCTTATCTTACATTTTAATAGGAAATCTGCTGAATGTCTAAAATGCCTTTTGGCAGTCAGGCCTTTTGTTGCTGATCTCTGACTTAAAAACAGTTTAACTTATCATGAAGCTTTGGTGTAGATCTGGTGTAGTGGGTTGGTTCATTTGGATTTTAAATGCTTTCTTTTGGATCACTTTTAATCATCACTTACATTGCACATGGCCATTTATGCATTGACAGGTTGATGGGGACTTTAATGTACATAAAACTTTCTCTGTCAGGACTTATGCCTCTCTGTCAGATTTTATCCTGCAGTAGAGAGGGTTCATGTACAGTTGCTGACAGATAAAATAAGCTCCTCCAGCAGCTGCAGCTCTGCCTCCCACAGATTTTTTTTTTCTGCTCTGATTCTGTGTCCCCAGCTAAGCGTTGAGAAAGCACAGGGCTGTGCCGGGGCAGACAGGCAGGAGCACAGCACCAGACCTGCAAGAGGGACAAGGAGTAAGCCACATCAAGGCCTGTAGTGCAACACTAAATGTTTGTCATCTTCCTTTAGCTCCAGCTGCAGGAGACAGGTGTCAGCAAGTAAACCATTCTATATTCTCAAGGAAAGTGCATTTCCAGCCTGAATTTCTGCAGGGAAAATCTAAAAGGCAAGAAACTTACTTTAAAAAAGATTTAAAGTCATGAATCACATAAAAACTGAAAAAGCTCACGAATTTTAAGTCTGTCCCATGATCTTAAGGACCTGAATCCTGAGTTTGGAACTCATGGGTTTCAATACCAGAACCTGTGCTGTGCTGTGTGGTTCAGAAGGCAAAGCACTAAGGTTTCTGACAAGCCTGGTACAATCATCTAACACTTGAGGTAGGCAGATACTATATCTGATATTAAAAGATGCCCAGCATTTGTAACTCACACAGAAGCCAATGGAAACTGCAAACACTCAGCTCTGAAGGATCAGGCCTTAAATCATTAATGTATTTCCAGATCTATAAAAAAATGTTTCCTAAGACACTTCATTTCTGCAAGAAATTCCCTGTTGGCAAGAGACTTTTCATAGCTCCTTAAAGCCCTATAAGAAACTGTGGAAGAAATAAAGAGGGGTTTTGCTTATGGAAATGAGACCTACTAGAGAGCAACTGGAAATGTTTTTATGAGTCTTTATAATGGAACTGCAGTAGCAGTTCCATGTTGATTTTTATTGGAAGACCCAATATTTTTTTCTTCTTCTTTTGTAAGCCTAATTTTTTCCCACCTGAAGCTTCACATGTGGTCTCTTGGCAAAGGAGAATATTTTTGTAAAGTTTAAGGCTGATGTGATATGGCTTTGTTTTAAGCAAGGAGATATTTCAGACAACACTTCAAAAATTTTTCCAAACTCTTACTTGCTCATTTAGAAGTTGAAAACAGCTTACACTAAAAAAAATTCCAGTTCGATTTTATATTTGCTCTTAAAGAGATAGAGCTCATAAGTACATTTTTGGTAATTTCAGTGGTACCAAATTTAGGGGTTTATTAAAGGAAGTTTTGAAGAATAGAATAAAAATAGCATAAAATAAGAGAAAGCATATTGATAGAACATTTAAATACTACAAATAGGTGTTTCAACCAAAATGAGGATATTAAACAGAGGAGATAAATTTAAATGTATGCTAGAGGCTTTGAAATAATTAAGGTGTTCATGTGTGTTAGAATTATTCAGCCTTCTTTTTGTATTGATGATAAACATTTTTGTGAATAACTTGTTCCAAGTAAATTGAACTCGAACTACTGTTCATGTCTAATAACTGATTTCTAGTAGTAGCTGAAAACTGTAACATTCCCTCACTGACTTGGTACACAAGTAGCAGTTCTTGTAGGGAAAAAATAAGGAAAGGGTAGTTTCAGTGAGAGCACCACACTGAATTTCACATAGACCTATCAAAGCGGACAAAAAATTGAAGCCCCCCATAAATGACGAACAGTTCTGTAGCGATACTTTGATCTACCTCAAATGTCTCTGAAGAGAGCTCTGGGGCAGAGAAACTTCCCCCCTGGGCCAGTCTGGAAAAGAGCATGTAGCTTTTTCATTAGGTGAATTTCAAAATGCCTTCAGCAAAATATTAGCAAACATGTCAGGAGGTTTTGCTCTTGGACTCGCTTTAGCTTGTGATACATGGCCTGATCACAGAGGTCACTGGATCTGAGCTCCTTTCACGACTGCTTGTTCCAGCCTTTGCTCCATGGCCACGGCTATCAAAGGGCCATCCCTCAGGCTTGCCTCTCTTTCCAGCATCGTGGAATGCTGACTCTTCCTCCTCCTTCTCACTAATGGACACTTCAGTTGCAGCCCACAGAGATTACACCCCAGTTTCCATTAAGCCTGCTTCTGGAGAAGTTCTGTTGGTTTTGCCACTTAATTTTCCTTAAGAAAAAATTGTAGGAGACAAAGTGATTCCTTCTCTGGAAAAAGAATCTTTCTCCTAGGAGACAAGTGCCATGTCTTCTTTCTGTGTGCTCCCCTCTACCTTATTCCTGTTCTCTCCTTTTCCTCCCCTCATACTGAGAAATCCACGCCTGCTCATTTGCTTCACTGTCTTTACTAAAGAACTTCAATTTTCTTTCTTTTTTTTTTCCTGACTGATACTTTTATTACCTTTGGTTATACTTTTATAGCAATTTATTTCCAGAAATGAGGAGAAACATGGAGCCCCTTTCCCAATTATGCCATTACACATATCATATATACAGCAGAGAGAATAACCTGGTATCCTGTTTTTCCTCAATTACAGCAGAAAATTAATCCACCTAATTCTTTATCACACACAAATATGCTGTGTTGAGTTGGGAAGGGGCTGCTTGCCTGTTCTTCACAAACTTTTGTTGAGGTTTGATGAAGAGTAAGTGCAGAAGACTCCACCAGCAGGGCTTCCCTGGCCTGGGCCACCATTAAGCTCTTCTGCTCTCTCTCTCTGCAAGGTGCTCAAGGGACCTGGGGCTGCAACTGCTGAAATTTGGCTCATTACAAACTCTGCCAGGTCAAAAACTCAATTCAATCACAATGCAACTATTGTAGAATGAGATTTTATACCCAGGATTACAATAACTTCTGTATTTCTGTTCCCATGAAAGACCCTTGCCACCAAGAATAAGAGCAATGTCAGGCAGGCAGACTAAAATGTAGTATGCTGGTTTCTGACACAAGGCTTAACCTGCACTCCTGATTTCAGTTCAATAAATTGGAAGTTTCACAGAAGTTGCATAACAGCTCATTTTCATTCTTCTGCAGCTTCACATTTCTCATGGTAATGTGAGTACCTGCAGCAGGAGTGCCAGTGGAAAACACAAAATTATTTTTTATTTTTTTGTTGTTTTTGCAGTCTTTCTCACGTAATTAGAGATGAAAATTGTGAGCAATCTCATCAGAGTATATTTTCATGTTTTTCATAAAATTTTCAGCACTATTCAATGCTTTTAGTGACGGCTTGATTCAGACTTCTGGAGATTCACCCTTATTTGCTAATCACTGCTCCTGGGATTTGATCTGTATACCTTGCCACAGACTTTTTATACCATACTGCTTGTGATGAGGCAGTGCCATGCAATACATTCCATCCAGTGTCTCCTTTAACAGGGACATGGATATCAGGTCTTGGACACCGAGTTAATAGCTAGATAGGAGCTTAAGCAGCAATCGCTCAGTGATTTTCTATGTAGATTCCAGGGTGTGATGGTGTGTAGTAACTGGAGATAAATGTCCTCGTGGACTGTCTTTCTGTACTGAAGTAATTCATTATGTGTTGCTTGGGTGGCTCCTTTGGAAACATGACATGGCTATCTCAAGTAGTATACCTGTTGAGAAACAGTCCTTCTTGGATCGTTAGGTTGTCCACAGCAGAGCTCCTCTCAAAACAAATGGGGTGGTATACGAGGGCTTGGCTTCATTACCAACTTTCTCAGCTATTTGGTGTGTATATCGAGTTGCTAAGCTTGTCTCAAAGTTTTATATATACACATATTATTATTATTAGGAAGAAATTCTTTACAGTGAGGGTATAAACTGGAAAAGGTGGGTGGTCAACTGGAATAGGCTGACCAGAGAAGCTGTGGATGCCCCATCCCTGGAAGTGTTTGAGGCCACGTTGGAGGGAACTCTGAGCAACCCAGTCTAGAGGAACGTGTCCTTGTCCATGGCAGGGAATTTGGAACCAGATGATCCTTAAAGTCCCTTCCAATGCTTCCAAAGCATTCTAGGATTCTATCATTCAATAACTACACCCCCTCAAGAAAAGAAGGGGCTCTGATAATAATACCATTTTATGTATTTCATTTAAGATTCATCTGACCAACTTTAGCCATCAAAGCGCTTGATTTCTACCATTCCAAAACAGAATGCACAAAATAATCATGGGATCATCTCTTTGCTTGGGTGTGTNATCGCTCAGTGATTTTCTGTGTAGAGCCCAGGGTGTGATGGTGTGTAGTAACTGGAGATAAATGTCCTCGTGGACTGTCTTTCTGTACTGAAGTAATTCATTATGTGTTGCTTGGGTGGCTCCTTTGGAAACATGACATGGCTATCTCAAGTAGTATACCTGTTGAGAAACAGTCCTTCTTGGATCATTAGGTTGTCCACAGCAGAGCTCCTCTCAAAACAAATGGGGTGGTATACGAGGGCTTGGCTTCATTACCAACTTTCTCAGCTATTTGGTGTGTATATCGAGTTGCTAAGCTTGTCTCAAAGTTTTATATATACACATATTATTATTATTAGGTAGAAATTCTTTACAGTGAGGGTATAAACTGGAAAAGGTGGGTGGTCAACTGGAATAGGCTGACCAGAGAAGCTGTGGATGCCCCATCCCTGGAAGTGTTTGAGGCCACGTTGGAGGGAACTCTGAGCAACCCAGTCTAGAGGAACGTGTCCTTGTCCATGGCAGGGAATTTGGAACCAGATGATCCTTAAAGTCCCTTCCAATGCTTCCAAAGCATTCTAGGATTCTATCATTCAATAACTACACCCCCTCAAGAAAAGAAGGGGCTCTGATAATAATACCATTTTATGTATTTCATTTAAGATTCATCTGACCAACTTTAGCCATCAAAGCGCTTGATTTCTACCATTCCAAAACAGAATGCACAAAATAATCATGGGATCATCTCTTTGCTTGGGTGTGTGCCTCTCCATTAACTCCTGAGGAAACCCAGAAAGGCAGCTGAAACAACCCTTTGGAAGTGGAAAGGGGATACTGCCATGTCCTTCAGGACACAGACACAGTAAATTGTGAATTTATTGTGATTTAACAATTTATTAATCATCTTCCAAGCCATTGTAATTTATTGTGCACATGATCCCAGCTCACCCAAGCTAAGTGTTCACTTTAATTATTCTCTAGAGACACTCTTTAGGTTGTGGTAACTTAATTGCTTGTCCACGTCTATTCAAACCTTATTTTCTCAAAGTGCATGGTCATATTCACCAACTTTGTTCCAGAAAGCCAGCTAGATATCGGCCAACACTCTACACATAAACTGAGACACACAAAATTAGAAAAATGAGAGAAGCAACAGGTCTACAGTTGTTTTTATTTCAAGCAAACCTTCCAAGTAAGGAACAATGCAAATGTACAAAAGTACTAACATCTAAATGTCCTCTTGCTATAAAGTTGGAAGAAAGGCACTACAGCTATCAAAAAAATTTAAAAATCATAGGAGTCACATGATATTTTTATTTGCTTTCGAACAGGAGCTGTGTGGCTCAGAGAAGGGAAACACTGACCTTTCATTTCTGCTCTCTTCAGCTTCAGTGCTGCCGCAGGCCCTAAGTGAAAATGAGTCTATTGGTCTCATCCAAACCTCGGCGCATGTTAGCCCACGTTACAAAACACCAGAGAATTTGGCATAATCAGCAGTTTCTGCTCAAGAGAGGCCCAGGACTGCAATAGCAGAGGTGTTAGAGATCAGAATTCGGGAATGCTGGTTGAGTTACGTGGGAAAGCAAAACAGTCGGTCTCCTGCTTTCATGGGGACTGTATTCACTTGCACAAAATAAACACAGTATGAACAATACAAAAAATATTTTTATCACAGCAAATGATACTTATAAATAAGGCAAACAGCTCATTACCACCATTCACCCAAAGGTCACGGAGTGCTTTTAAAGCAGAAATTTAGCTGCACTGGTGAAGCAGTGTAACATCGCTCTTATTTTACAGATGGAAAAACTGAGGCACACAGACACCTTCCTATCCAAGACCGCACAGGAAATCTGTGGCAAGACCAGCATAGGCTCCTAATCACAGGAGTCTGCATGTGTCGGGGTTTGGGGAGGACAACTGAGATCCCTTGCACTCAGATGCCTGTGGCAAGAGCTGAAGAGCACACCAGCAAAAGGCCAGTGTATCCATTCTCCAAACCACAAAGTTCCAGTCTGAAAAGAAATATAAATGCAATGAGACTTTTCTGAGGTTTTTCTTTTTCAAATATTAATTGTTTCTTGGCCCCAGGAGTAATTTTTACACCAAAAATAGTTATGTATTACATACTGTTATTTACATAAGTTTGCACTGTCTCTAATTTGGAAAGTTTAATAAGAATATAGAGAAAACCTGTAGACCACCGGATATCAGTCTGATGCTGTCCTCTTAGCACCACGTGATGGCAAACTGTTCTAGCTGTAATGGGTGAATGTCCTCTTACGTCTCTTTTCCCAGGTTATTGTTTTTTCTCCTGAACTGATATCCATGTTACTTCCTCCTTACATCCCCTGAGCTGTAAACTAAATTAAACACTATTCTGGGTCCCAGGCTTTTGGCTATAAATGAAGTTGCTTGGAGTAAAATCAACCACCCAGAAGAAACCAACCTAGGTGAAGCAATGCTTGGGTACTGTGACAGACGTGGTTTGCATGGGAATGAAGCCAGGAAAACCAGTTGCTCTACAGCTGAGGATGTCCCTGATGCATTTGCAAGCCTAGCAACACATCACTACATGTGCACAGACTGTCACTCCTACAAACTACTCTAACTCTTCTTTCCCAGGTGCTTGATCAAGTGCTTTGGACTGCTTTTGGTGACTCCAGTCCTCTCCTCCACACCTTTCATTTTTAAAGGCTCTTCCCTAATTTTCTGTTCACTCTCTGAAGAAACACTTTATTGTGAGCCATTGGATCTCATGTGAACTTCTCTGCAGATTCCTCAGATAAAAAAAGTTATTTGGATTCTTGTCACCCAGTTACCCTGCATTATAATGAGCTCCATTAAACGGGATTACTGGCTGAGGACACTGCCATGCTCACTGAGCACCAACCTGGTGTTGGAAGCAGCACGGAGCTGCAGGACTTCTCAGGGCTTACACACACCTTGACAGTCCTTGGCAAGGGGACCAGCCAGTGCAGGGAAGAAAGATGAGCTTTTTGTTAAAAACTGCACTGGACACTGTGTTTCAGTGGTGTCCCTCATGTGAGCTTTGTCCCTGTGAGGAACAAGCCTGGATGCAAAAGGAAGCCCCAGGGGACTTGGTGCAGCACACCTCAGGACAGATGTGAAGCACCCGCAGAAAGTACTGTGGAGAGGCCTCCAGGAAGAAAACAAGCAAGAGAAGAGTCACACTGTGATGGCTTCTTTGGGCTGAGACATCTTACTAGCTTTTAAAACCAAAACACAGTGGTAATGTTAATGCTGCTTAGGTTAAATATCTCACCTTCTTCAGACAACCCTGGGGAAGCGAAACTCAGTCTGAAGTGAGAAAAGTTTCCCAAAGGTGAGTTCACAGATCACAAAATGTGGAGATGGAAAGAATCTATTCAATCATCTATCCCATCTCTCTGCCAGTTCAGAATTACTCCCCATGATGTTTTTAACATAACNGGGGAGAAATACCTAAAAATGGTCTATGAGCTTTTCTATAAAAAACTGTTTGATTCCTTGACTTAATTCTAGTGTCTCCTTTTGCTTTGTGCAGATGAGTTCAGCATGTGCCAGGATAAAGAGTGAACCAATATTTTCTGGAGGGACTCTTCCACCACCTGCAACATCCAACAACTGGAAAAATCCTCCCAATAACTGGGTTGTATCTGTATTTTCTTAACTGTATTCAATTTCTCCTCCCTTTGCATGAGACTGAGGAGTTGTTCTTTCATGATAGTATTGTGTGGTTATGGACTAGCTAACCTGGAACGTGCTACCAAGTCCCCTCTATTTCAAATATTACATGCAGAATGAGACACACCTTTGCTAAAGTAATGGAAATAAGCCATGAACCTAAAAAGTGGTTTGGAAGGTGCACTTATGAAAGAAATTATCCTATTTCACTGTGGGGAAGAGAAGAACAAAGAGTGTTTTTCACCTCTAACTGAGGATTCCATGAGTCTAACATTATTTTTTTTCCCAGTTTAATTTACGTCCATGTGTTACAGAGTCTGGATCTCTTTTAAATGTCTGGTTTGACACTGCAGCCTATTTCACCCCCAGCACAAGTCTCCTATTTCCCTCTCACAGTCCAGATGTACTGGGGCCCTTGCAGGGCTCCTTGATGATACATATATCTGGGAAAACCCTGTCCATGCAAAAAAATTCAGAAAAATGAGGACAACACATGTATTACTCAGAATATCTTGTTAACACAGGCAAATGGTAACCTGTGGGGGCAGCAAGACTTCTCCCTACTCCCTCTGACATCGATGCTGCAGTGGGAGGGGTGCCAGCAAGACTCTGGGTTTGTATGGAGTCCACTCTGGGGCTTCTCAGCCCATCCTACAGACACTATGGCCACTTTCAGACTGCTGAGGTGTGAAACACTGATGTCAGTGTAACATCAGAGCCAACAAAGCTGTGTTTTATCAGTTTAGAGTAACAAAAATGAAGAACTTTTCGCTCTACTCATCTCTTGCATTCGTCACAGTGAAATGAAAAAACGCGTACAGAGTCGTGCAACAAGCTGTCACATCAGCTTCAAAAGCAATGGCCCACACAAGCAAATTTCCCTACTGTACAGTCTTGTTATTTAAGATTATTTAATCAAAGGTGGCAGAAAGCAAGAGGTGGTTGTTGTTTGTTAGTTCTTTTTTCCCAAAGAAAGCAATTCAGCAATTTCCAGAACGGGCCTGAGTGTTGACAGTAGTGTCTACCCACAGATACAAGGTATAAATTGCTTAATTATGTGTGAAGATTATGGGAGCCATGTTAAGCCTGAATCACCAGCAGTTACTTGAAAAGGTAAAACAAAAATGATTAGCAGATTGTTTTGGAAAGTGGCTATTGTAGTTTTCCTTCATGTGAATGTGGGTGTTGCTATGTCTCCTGGCAGTACTGCGGCCACCCTCACTGGTGGGCAGTGGCAGGGGCCAAACAAAACTCAGGGCTCGGACACTGCAATATTAACAGCCTTCCAAGGGACAATGCAAAGGAAAACAAAAGCTGGAAAATATGACTTCCTAAGAAAAAAAAAAACCACAACAAAAACCCCAAGCTAGTAAAGTCTTTGGGTTACAGACTATTATTGTAGCACTAAGCATCTTTCCATCACCTGGTTTTATGCAGAAAGATTTCAGCATTTCCAGAACTGCCATTAAAATGAGGAATGCCCAATGATACTCCTTTTTGTGTAGCCTCACGCTCTTGGCAAGTGTTGAGCCCTTTAGTGTGACTCTGAACACAAAACGTACCTGCTGGACGTCATAGCACAGTGTAAGTGGGACATTCCTACTGCTAGTTTTGCACCAGCTGTAAGGCTCCTCTTCTCTGGTGTGATTTTTGACTCCTCGGGAGAGTTTGGTGCTATACTGGAACATGTTACCACTAGTGAAGGCAGAGGGACACTTGTGGTATCACCAAAGTAACCGTGTGATTTAAAAAAGAGAAACCTGTGCCTTGCCATAGCTGTAGATTCCCAGCGCTTTGGGGAGTGTAGCAAATATTGTATTTGAAAACAGCCTTCCCGCGGTGTCTGAATTCTTGCACTTTCAATCCCTGCAGATAGCGTGGAAGTGGGTGGAAATTTAATAGCGATAAAAAATAGCGATAGTTACTTAATTATTTTGACCTTCTGAAAAAGCTGAGGGGAAAACGCGCAGAGAAGTTTCTTCCTTTTGTTTATTTATTTATTTTCCTTTTTCCCCCTCCTTTCCCTGCCTCCTCTCTCCCTTCCCCGGCTCTCCTCCCCCGCCCCATCCCATGCCCCCGCGGCCCAGCCCCGCCTCCCACCACTCGCCCAGCCCTCCGCAGCCCCCACGGCAGCATCACTTTTTCCTCTTCCAATTCCTCCCATCTTCTCCTCCCTCCCTTCTCGCGCCCGCTCCGCGCCCCGTTTCTCACCCTCTCCGCAGCCTCCCGCCACCCACAGCGGGGCCGCCGGGCCGGACCCGGCTCCCGCTCCCGCTCGGTTCCCGTTCCCGCTCCCGTTCCCGCTCCCGTTCCCGCTCCCGTTCCCGCTCCGTTCCCGCGCAGCCCCCGCCGCGCCCGGCGGCGACTCGCGAGCGCCACCCGCTGGGCGGCCGCGGGCGCTCTGGGGACTCAAGGAGACCAAAGGGCGAGGTGGGACGCGGCGCTCCGGGACCCCTCGGGGGCAGAGCCGGGATGAGGATGACTGATAAGACTCCGAGGCAGCCCCAGTCAGTCACCCCGGGGGCTGTGCCCGTCTCCGCAGCCCGGCGCCAGAGGCACCCGCGGGGCTCTGGAGGACACTGGCTGGGATCGCTCACCAGTTCTTGCTGGTTTTCTCGTGGGGAAGCAAGGTTACACCAGGCATTGACGGTACGCACCGCTATGTGCAGAGCTGGGCAGAAACGTGAAAAGTTGGTAAACGCCCGAATAATCCTGTCTCAACCTTTCCTGGGTTGCCCATTCCCATCCGGAGGCGGAACCTCGGCCTGGCCTTGTCTTGCCCGTGGGAGGGATGAGGAGGGCCTGTGGCAGCTGGGGTGCCCTGGGGCTGAGCCCACCGAGGGCAGCATCTCTCAGCTGCCGTCTCTGTGTGCCGCAGCTCCTGCGCCGCAGAGCGGCCGTGCGGGACCGCGCCGCACTAGAGATCACAGGGATGCTCGTCCGGGGAACGCTCTCTGTCCTGTGTACACGCTGCAGCAGGAGCTTTCAGACAAAGAGTCTGGCATTAAAAACTTTCATATTATGCCTGCGCGAAAGGGAGCATATTGATGGACTGGCAAAAAAACAAACTCTGACAACTCTTTCTTTCCTTTGAGTGTTTCATGCCACTGCCATGACAGTGCTCATTGCACACTAACCTTCTGTAATAACCACAAGCACAGCTAAGAAAGAAGCCAGAACATTCCGTGGTGCGGTGCAATTATAAAATCAGTTTTCCTAGGGAAGTTTTAGATGCTTTGCATGACATTTTCTTAGCATGTGCAAGTTTGCACATAACTAAACACAAATTTAGCCACCTCCGAATTGCTTGGAGAGGTTCAAAGTGACGGTCACTCCTAAGCTGTGGGATATTAATCTTAAAATTGTTAAAAATACTGAATTTCTAGCTGTGGTGGTCCATCAGATATTGCACATTTGGCCTGGCACTGAGTATTTGAAGTTGGCTGTGAAGGAAATACACTTTAATGTTTGACAAACAAGCAGCTGTGCTTCTTTGAAGCTGGTAAGGATTTTGGAAGGCTAAAGCAACCTAAGAGCAGGGATTCACGAGTGCAGGTGTGCTGCTCAAAGGTAAATGAGAGACGAAATGTGCTACAGGGATGTGGAAAGGTTACCTAAATGGGAAGACTGGTCAGAGCAAAACCAACACCTTCTGGAAAAAAAGTGTTTCAGACTTCTTTTCTGATCTGAATCTCAAACTGTTCCAAGCAGCTAAAATGAAATGCAGAGCAGTTAGCATGAGATTTATTTAAGAAAAAATATCCAAGAAAAAATCATTAACTTTTTTTCTAACTTCTTTTTTCAAATTTCATCTTAGATTTTGGAAACAAAACTCAAATAGTTCGATACATGCCATGAAAATGGTGTATGTGTACATTTTTGTTGCATTGCTATGTAAGTTTTCTATTTTACTGGACTACTTTGCCCCATTTGTTAACCTGAGCCTCATGTGCAGAGTACAATAGAATAGTTTCATCAGATAGAATTGTTGATACATTCATGCTCAGGGTTTCCTTGCTGCTTCAGTTTCTTATTCACTAGTTCCCTGCTGTAGCAAGCATATCTTGTGTTTGAAACCTTGCATGCTGGTGGGAAACATCCTGATCTTTTAGATGCTACTGTAGGAAGACGCAGCTGAAACAACACTGTGTGTGTTCAAGCAAGGACTGCTCACGTGAGTAAGGATTTGAGTCACCCAAGCCCAAAAGGACTGGTAAGGAGGAGGAAGCTGTTTCATCAAATGCCTTGTAGCAGGAGATGTAAATGCATAACCCGGGCAAACAGGCTGATTTTGTGGATTATGTGGACAGCAGTTGTGCTAAATTGGGTGGTGTTATTTGGAAAGCACAACAGAGACGATGCATACAGAGAGCTCTGAATCAAAGCTGCTTTGGTGCAGGACATTGGGGTGGGTGTATGAAATCACAGAGGTGCAAGCAGTCATTGTTCTCCTTCTGAACCCAGATATCTTAGCATTAAAAACTGAGCCTTTTTCAGTGTACCTAAAAAAAAAGCGCTGTGTGTAGGACTTGAGCTGGTGACAGAGTCACCATTGAGAGAGGGCAGCTACTTCTGGGCAACAGGTTCCTTTGCACATGTCAAAGGCAGGGAGACAGAATACGGGCTGTTCTCTCTGATGCCCTGTTTTTCACCAGCTGCATAGCAAACACAACGCACTGCAGAGAGCAGTTTGCACCCTGGCTCGAGGGCTGCTCGCCCTGGTGGGGGACTGCCAGCCTGCCGAGGCCACGAGGCTGGGAGAGCTGTGAATCCCCACGCGTCGGGCATGTCGGATGCTCGTATCTTCTAGCACACTTCGTCTCAATTAAGGCATGATGAAACGGGACCTTGAGCAGCAAGCATGCCAAGGGGTAACTTGAGATAAATGTGCAGCTGCACAGATCTCCTGAAAAGGGGTGAGTTGCACATTTTGCAATTAGGGTGAGCTAATTGTATGTGCACAAGCAGTTGCCACAGCTCAGCTGATGGGTGGTAACTTATTAAACCACAGTAATGTGAGCACTTTGAGTCATGAAAACGTACCCAAAGTGTTTGCAGACTCGGGGCCTGAGAACCCATTGCCCTCCCATTCCATTGCACCGTCATCTCAAGGACAAGGAGAGGAATTGAAAACCTGTGCTGTATACTCTGATGCAAGATGAAGTTTCCCAAGGGAATCTTGAATTTCCAGCCAGAATTTCAAAGAATTTAACAATGTTTTCTTTTTAAATGACCATGAATCAAAATATTCATTTTAAGTGGGAATGTTTGGGAAAGAAAGAGTTCTGGAAATTTTCAGTATAAACACTAGTTCTTGTAAAAAACCATAAAGAGTGATATTCAGAAGGCCTAAATTTCCCCCAAGTCTCTGGGCCTTGTGTTTCTTCAGCTAGGAATCTCTGCAAGCCTTGACCCATCCGGAAGGGAACCTGTCCAATTTGGTGGAACTGTGGCTGGACTTGCTAGTTTCTAGGAAGCTTGAGGAGAAAATTATCTGCCAGATACTTTCACTCCTCTGCAATTTTGTCATTAATTTTCTGTACACATGCATGTGACCTGATAAACAGAGTTCAAATCAGCCAGGGGTTTCCTTGTTTGTTTGTTTGTTTGTTTTCAGAATCTTCCCGATGCCAACCCTGTTAGCAACCCTGATGAGGTGAGCTTTGACCTGGACAACATAGCTCAGATTCTGGCCCTGGTGATGTTGATGGGATCTTGCTACTGGTCTTCAGACCAGGATTTCAGCACGCTGAGCTGCCTACAAGTGAGGAGTATAGAGACTCTTTGGGGAAGCTTTTCTTTTAAATGACTTTTTAATGAAACTGGAGATAAAACCATTTGTGCTTGAGGCTAGTGCATTGCTGAAGAAACTGGAACCCAGGCCCTGGAACCCAGGCCCTGGAACTCAGGCCCTGTGACAGGGTATTTTTGTGTGTGACATCAGATTGAGTGAACTAATAGAAACAACTGTAAAAAGTTTAAATGGTGGGAAATGACAAAACAGCCCCTTGCAGCCAGGGCAACAGGGGTCTGGGCTCCAGTGGGTGGCTGTCACACCAAAGTGTGAGGGGTGGTGGCACCACTTGGTGCTCTGCAAAGCAGGGTAATCTCAGGGCTGCAGCTGCAGCTGCCTTCTCACAGGTTTCCTCCCCCAGCCTCTCTGCTGCCCACGTGTCTCGCCTCCAAGAGGATAACATTAGGAAAATAGCCAAAATACTCTTTTCATATGACTTCTTCAGCTTTCTGTCCCTTCCCTGTGAAGAGTGGTGCCAACAATAGTAGATGCACACTCACTAGGACGTTTGTAGGAATGTGTATAACACCTTTGTGTGTATTCCCTCTGTTTATTTGCTGCCTGCTGTTACGCGCAGAGTTGCCATGGCGATCACAACATTTCGGCAAACACCACTGTGTTGTGCTCCCAACAGAGCCCTTTTCCCTCTTCCCTTGAGGGACAGAGTTGCACTCAAAAGAAGAAAAGAAAGCAGGTATCTAGAACTGGCTGGCCCTTTATGGCATTTTTTCTTATTTCCAAATAATTCCTAAGCTAAGACATCCCATGCAAAATTTCAACCCAGGGCAGCTGTCTGCATTCACACCAAGAACCAGTAAGTAAGTTTTTTGAGGTAGCTTTAATTGTAGTTGTGAGAATGACACCAGTTTAACATTTAAAGTGAGAACATAAAATATGGCGAATCAATCAGAGTATGGAACCACATTCGGAAAGTATTCAGCTGATGATGTTCCTGATCACACGTTAACAAATTTTTTAAAAATTAAAAAAAAAATTTAAAAGTCACATGTGGAAATTTACTCCTCCAGCCAATGGAAAGAGATACTTTTCTATCTCATAGTCTACAAAATTCCCTCACCTACTACTCAAATCACAGTTAAAAGGAGCTTAANGGGCTGCAGCTGCAGCTGCCTTCTCACAGGTTTCCTCCCCCAGCCTCTCTGCTGCCCACGTGTCTCGCCTCCAAGAGGATAACATTAGGAAAATAGCCAAAATACTCTTTTCATATGACTTCTTCAGCTTTCTGTCCCTTCCCTGTGAAGAGTGGTGCCAACAATAGTAGATGCACACTCACTAGGACGTTTGTAGGAATGTGTATAACACCTTTGTGTGTATTCCCTCTGTTTATTTGCTGCCTGCTGTTACGCGCAGAGTTGCCATGGAGATCACAACATTTCGGCAAACACCACTGTGTTGTGCTCCCAACAGAGCCCTTTTCCCTCTTCCCTTGAGGGACAGAGTTGCACTCAAAAGAAGAAAAGAAAGCAGGTATCTAGAACTGGCTGGCCCTTTATGGCATTTTTTCTTATTTCCAAATAATTCCTAAGCTAAGACATCCCATGCAAAATTTCAACCCAGGGCAGCTGTCTGCATTCACACCAAGAACCAGTAAGTAAGTTTTTTGAGGTAGCTTTAATTGTAGTTGTGAGAATGACACCAGTTTAACATTTAAAGTGAGAACATAAAATATGGCGAATCAATCAGAGTATGGAACCACATTCGGAAAGTATTCAGCTGATGATGTTCCTGATCACACATTAACAAATTTTTAAAAATTAAAAAAAAAATTTAAAAGTCACATGTGGAAATTTACTCCTCCAGCCAATGGAAAGAGATACTTTTCTATCTCATAGTCTACAAAATTCCCTCACCTACTACTCAAATCACAGTTAAAAGGAGCTTAATTTATCCCTTAAAAAAAAAAAAAA
>VZRR01006742.1:595843-638345 GCA_013398015.1 Oreocharis arfaki | reverse complement strand
GTCCCTGCCCACGAACCACGCAGACAGTAAGTGTGTCGGCAAAAAGGGGGGGGGGGGGGAAATGCCTCTTCTCAGCATTACAGCTGCAGCTGTTTGACAGAAGTAAGTGACTTCATAAACCATCCTGATTTGGCAGTAGAAGAGCGGAGTTTTATGCTGTCTGCTGCACAGTCACGGGGCGGAGAAAGCTCTGCAAAGCAATCTTCACAAATGTTTCACCTCGGTTTATAAATACCTTTGCTTCACCGTGTTAATGCCTCTTTTGCTTTGCTTTCCATTAACCTCCACTGGATCATCTACCAAGACCTTTTACTGCTTTAAAGTGATTGATCCCACTGGGCTCACATATTTTTCTTCTTCTTTTTTTTTTTTTTCCTTTTCTCAACAGAAGATACTGCACTTACACCTCTCCACTGGTTAATTGGCTTTTTATGGTAAAATTCAGTAAAGATCTAGCAGTCTTTATTTGCAACATAATTAGCTGTACACCTTCTCATGGAAGAGTACGTACTTCTCTGTCTCTCTCAAGTGTTCACTCCATAACACTTGAAAACACATTTTCCTGGGCTCTGATGAAAACAGAGAGATTCCTGCTGGTTGTCTTCTCAGCCTGCACATTTCTGAATTCATTTTGAGACTTTATTATTTAAGAATGAATTCTTGCTCCTCCAGAGCAACTTCTGGAGACATTCCCAGCTCCTAATAGTATAATTTTGGTATGAGCTTGATATGAGAAGGTTTTTCACTACTTTGCAGGAACACCATTTCCTCTGGGAAATCTTCACTGATGTAAAGTCAGCAGGAGCTCTCACTACAGTGAAATCTCCAGGATTCACCTTTCAAGATATCTGTTATTTTTATAGGACTGTTACAGCTCATAAGCTTTGCTCGTTCCTTGGGCAAGCAGCCTGCTCCTTCACGTTGCCAGAGGATTTTGAAGGATCAGAGCAGATCGGACTGGAATATAAGAATCTGAGGGAAAAACTGCCAATGAGCAAATGACTTTCCCAATGATGGTCTTCAAACACTGGTGAGCTTCATGTAAGTCTTTCTCAAATGGTTGTCTCTCTCATTGTAAAGCCGTATGACTACAGATGCTCCTAACTTAATGCTATCCTGAAAGAACAAGCAGAAATAAGAGAGGGAAAAATATTGCTCCACAAGCATTCTAGGCATGATTTTCTAAGCAGAAATTTCCTAGTTATGAATGTTCTCTGATTTAGTGTGAAAGATCTTCAGGCTTGAGATAAATGTGTGTAACCATTAAATACCACTCCAAGCTGTCTTGGCAAGAAGCCCTAAATAGCAATTGCACCTGCTCTGTATTAAAGGGCACCTACTTCCCCAGGCCTCAACAATTAATTTTTAAAAAATTTATTTCTGCCAGAAAGACTTTTTGTATCTGTCCTCAAACAATTTAACTCCCTCTACCTTGTCAGTCAGGGGTAGGACTTCAGGGAAATGTTATATCCAGAGGTCTCCGAAGAGCTCCCAAAGGCTCCTGAGGGGACTTTGTGACAGCAGCCCTTGCTGAAGCATCACTTCCATGCAGCATGCCTCATCTATGATGTGAATGAGATCACCAGTGAGTCAGGTGAACTCAACAGCTCTGCCCATTGCACACCATAACAAATTCTGAAGGCTTCATCATCCCCCAGAGGTGGCATGGCCTGCAGCACAGAAAGTGCTGCTACAATATCTGCCTGTGATGGGGAGATGCTCTGCATGGGACAAAAACATTCCTTAATGCAGTCGAAGTAACACTCTTTGTTGAAGCTCATGGAGCCCCTTGTCTGCTGCGTTCAGAAATAAAAGCCAAGTGGAGCCAGTTTTTCCCTAAGGATGTGCTGTGCTGCTGGCTGTAGGACCTTGCCTATGGCAGGGGCAGCCTTCTTCCTGCCACTGACCTGGGCCAGCACAGGTTTGTGAGTACTCTAAGGGGGTGCACATTTATACAATGACTGAAAGAAAACATTCCCTTTTGCCTCTGTCTGCTCCCATCCCTCCCTAAAAGAGCTCCATTTGACCTAGACAATCCCAGCTTCATAAAGGCAAAAAGGATTTGCAGTTAAGGATTAAAATGCAGGTTAACATCAAAACCAGTGCTGAGTGACTGCCTCAGCCAGCAGATAGAAGACATTTGTTAGAGAAACTCTGGAACTGGCAATCCAAAACTGTTCTTGGGCCCTTCAGTATTGTATGATAGGGTTTGTAGGTCTGCTGTAGGCAAGGTGAACTCACTGCTCTGTACGTCCCTGTGCCGAAAACCAGGGAGTCCTGAGTCAGGAGCTTAGCTGAAAAGCAGCCTTTTTCACATATATTTCCAAAGTTTCCTTTTTCAGAAAGATTTTGATGTTTCCTTTGAAGGTCACCTTTCAAATCTGTTCTTTAAAGTTGCCTTAGATATAAAATCCTTACTCAAATATATTAAAAGGTCAAATAAATTGCACTAAGTAAACAAGCTGGCTTTGCTAGCTTTTGCAGGTGTCCAGCACATGGGAGTGTTAGGATACCTGACAGAGAACAAAAACTTAACTTATTTATCTCCTTTCAGTAAAAGTGGGCAGTAACGAACTGAAGAAAAAGTTTCAGACTAAAAATTCTTTCCGTTTTAGCTTCAGGAAATAGGCCCCTTGTGAGCTGAACTGATAGAGAGCAACAGCTCCTGTGGTACTTTGCCATTTAAGAGAGGGTAACAGGAATATTTGCAGTAATTTAATTTTAAGTGTTTTCAATTGCAGGACAGGAGCAGATCCTCCCTGCAGCTTTCATTTGTCAAGATCCATATGTTTAGACAGATGAGTTAATAAAGAACCTCCTCCAGAATAAAAACAACATGGCCTACTAGTTTCAAGGCTAATTTATGGCTTAAAATTTTCCACTGCTCTGGGTCTGTTTCATGCAGTTGTCACTCAGTGGTAGGCTGAAGTTTCAGGATGTTTCTGATGGCCCAGCTTTTATTTTTGAACATTGACGTAAAATTGATATTATCCACCAACTTGCTCTATGTTTATGAAGAAGCCACTTTTATAAATACTTCCTTGGAGAAGATACAAATGGCTTTCGTCCATCTTTTGTTTTACTCAGAGGTGCCAACCTGACCCATCAAACAGATTCCTACATCTGGCTGTTACAGACAGCTGCCTTTTTCTTCAGCACACTCAGATTTAAGACCCAGGCCTGCTGCCAACCCTCAGCATTTTTTCTTAATCTCCATGTGTCCTGGTAGACACAATTTCCACTGAAGGCAGAGTGGCAGTGGTGGTGCCCTGGTCCAGGTGCTGGAGGTGCTCCATGACTGGCGGGCCAAAATCTGGGAGTCATGGCTGGAGTGCCAGAGCTCCTAATGTCCATTTCTGGTAATTCAGCACTACCACCCCTACTGACCTATTTTATATTTTTCCAGTATCAATTTTCTGCATAGCTCAATTTCTGGAGGAATGAAATGGCCATTTTAGAAAGTGATTCCTGTGGCATAATTTGGGTACATGAAACTCTAAGCTGAGACTTTTTCCCAGAGGCTCTGCATGGGGTCAGTGGGGAGCAATAGGAACAGTTTATCTAACCCAGCTCAGATGGCTGCTATGGGATGAGCTGGATCGGGAGTGCCTCTTTCTCTCTGATGATCCTAAAGGGAAATATGGTGGGATCAGCTTAGTCTTCGGGAAACATCCATGGGACAGATAAGCTGCACTTCAAGTCTGTATTTGTCTCTCAACGTCTGTTTTCTAAAAAGGTTGCATTTGGAAGATAACTCCTAAGACATACACCCTTGAGAATGGTGGAGTTTTTAATAATTTCTTGTAAAGTTACTGTTCCTGTGGAAAAAAGAAATCCCCCAAGGCCCTCATGTAGTTTGCTCTGCAATTTGTAACTGCAAAGCCTTTTTCTAACACAGCAGGTGCAGATTCATGCGGAGTGCAGCACTATTATATTAATAAAATGGAATCACCTAAGCGTATTTCCTCTGAGCTTCCAGAAAGATCTTGGAAGCATTTGCTCACTTGAAAAAGTTAACATTGCGCATTTGTCAGTATTCAAAAAAACCAGCCACACAAATGAGTATTGATGCCTACAGCTTGCAAATAACTTTATGGAGGGTGAGGCAATTTTTTCCAGCATCGCTCTTCATATTAATTACTTTAAAAAATGAACATTCAAAGCTATTAGGTCCAGGAACAACTTCATAATATCAGTGGCTGCAAAATGAAAAACGTGCATGTTGGCACATTTGTTCAATCTGTGGTGGCAAGCAGGGACTATGCTGCTGTTTTATGTGAATTTTAATGAAAGCAATTTATCTCGTTTCCGCCGACCCGAAGCCATTATTTATGAAACAGTCATCAGATCTCTGGCATAAGGAAGAACGAGTTAGTTTGGTATTGAGAACCAATCCCTGATTTGTGGCAGGAAATCAGCAACCAGAAAACAAGCTTATTAACTACCATTAGAAATGTCATCTAGCAACTGCCATGCTTTCCATATTCCTCACCCAAAATGGGCAAATCCCCTGAGTGAAAAGCCCTGGGCTCATGCTATGCTGAGCAGCTGGCAGAGCTGTCTGGCTGCACCAGCCCTCGCTGATCTTCTCCTGAGAAGCAGGACACCTCCAGATCTTCAGTTCACCTGTGGCCAGAGCCAGCAATGCCTGATGATGTGCTGTTGTTTGGCCTTCAGTGAACTTGCAGTTTCTGTTTTGTTCCTTGGGGATGAGTCTCTCTATGGCAGGAAAACAAAGCCTGTGTCTGGCACCACTGTGGGCAAACTCAGCAGAGGCAATGCACTGCCCCCCTGCCGGCCTGCCAGCCTGCAAGGAGCCTGGCAGAGCTGCCTCTGCCATCACCTGAATCTTGGTGGTGTGGCTCACTTTCAGTACAAATTAAGTGCCACTGGGCTGATTTCACAGCAACTGCACTGTTTCACCCGGATGGAGGATCCGGGGCAAGGGAACTACAGGTGGATATGTGAGTCTTCTGATGCTGCTCTTTTTGTCTAGGAGTGCTGAGCCTTCTGCCCTGACCTTCCTTTGCTCTGGGCAGAGCAGAGGCACCATAGCATAGGGGCAGGAGAAACTTGCGCAGTCAGAAGTTCTTTTATTATCCCTTCCTGCCAATCTGGCACCTTTTAAGGACACTATTTTCTTTTCCCCCTTAAAGAAAACACCATGACTGTTTTGCAATTGGGACAGCTATTTTAACTTAGCGTGATTTATATTCCATTCCCTTCTGGCTGCCGTTGAGATTGGACCAGTCCTATCCACTACACATTTCTGATTTAGTACTGCCCTCACAACCCCTTGGTAACTTCAGCACAAGAGACAGGATGTTATCAAAAAGCTGGAGTAATGCATAGCTGCACCTGAGCACAGCCAGGGCAAGCCACACGCTGCTATTTCGGGAAGCCTTTATACCTTGTATTTTTCCTTTTCAAAAGCACTCATATTGCTGCTTAAAATACAGGATCTATTTTTAAAAGAGTCTATTCTGTTCACCTTGGCAGTGTGTAATTACAGGAGAGAGACGGCGCGGACGTTAATACAGGGCGCCTTTGTGGAGGCAGAAGGCACAAGGAGCTTGCGTGTGGGTGCGATGCCAGTAACCAGCTGGGTAGGCAGTGGGGTGATGGGGTCACCTGGGTCCCAGGATGGGGGAAAGGGGCCCCTTGCCCTTCCCCATCTCCCATCCTCCCTTTGGCTAAGCCATCTCTACAGTCGTATTGCAAATTCAGTAACAGCACGTTTGCTGTCAGTAGCAAAGGGTTTGCTCCAAATTCTTGCGAGGGTGTCACTTTTCATCAGAAATTAACACCTGCCTTTTAACTGCTGAGGACTGGCACTGTCTAATGTGCACTGTGGTGCAGCATTAGGTGTTGTTCCCAGGGCCTACAGAGGATGAGCTATTTCAATGTGTTCTTCCCATTCCTTGGTTCTATATTTTCTACAAGCCTATGTCTTTCTGTTTTGGGACTATTTTATAGAGTGATTTTTTTGAACCAGTTCAGCTGATAAATCAAATGATTAAGGGAAAACAAGGAACAACCTCAGAGCAAAGGGATAACAGGAAAATCAGGGTTCCCAAGAAGGAACTGAAAGAGATGTAACTGTAGCAATAAATGAGAAGTATCAAATACTGACTACTATGAGTAGTACTATGAGCATGAGTGAGTGTCTCTGAGACAAAAACCCAGAGCTTTCCTTCAAAAACAATGAGTGGAGGAGCACGTTATCAAGGGCTGCCATTTTGAAGGGACTTTGGCCAGTTCATCAGCTTAGAGCTTAACTTTAAAGGCTTATTCATTGGAATTTACAAACAGGTTATAATATAAATGGATCCCTTGGAATCCAATTTACCTCAAATTCAAATCTGCAGCAGTGAAACTACTTGCAGTTAAAGGCGTTAGTCAGCTGTGACTTGGCATTTGAGGAAACCTATTGTAGAATGTATGAACCCTCACTGAAGAAGGATTGGCATGGAAAGTCCCAGAGCTCAACAGTTCATGATAGTGGGTTTTCAGTGAAAACAGGACCTAACTTAGCTTCAAGTAGAATATGAAAATCAGAACCCAAAGTAAAATGTATTCCCAGTGGTATCTAAACACGTGCTTTCATACAAGTAGATATTAAAGCTGTTCTGGGAAAGAAGAGGAAGAAAATAAAACCTTCATTGAGATGGCTGTATTTCATCAAGCTAGCAAAACCCAAATGTCATTAGCCTTGTTTATTTTAAATTTTGAGCAACAAAGAAGTTTTACTGGAAAATTGGTATTGACAGAATTCCAATCTGTCACTATTCTCTCATTTTTAAGAATAATGTGTAAATATTTAATTTCATTTTTTAACACACTCTTTTTAGTTTCCAGTATCATCCCTTCCACCTCAGCACCTATTTGCTTCTAGTGGGCTCTTGGGTGGATCTTCTTGGAGACTGAAAATATTTGGATCTAAACATTTAAAGGTTGCTCCTTATTCTTGGTGACTGAGCTTATGAGTGAATTGTATCTTGATTTGAGATAGCTTGGGTTTAATTTTTAACAAATTATGAACAATCACAAAGCTGGACACAGTACATATGAAAACAGCATCCTGTAATATGCCAAGTTCATCACCCAGATACTGAAAAAAGAAGGCAAAACTTCATTCACAAGTATTTATCTGCCAGATGAGACTTTAAAGTGGTTACGTCTTTGCTGCTTCAGTTTGCCCCAGTTTCCCACATTGCACTGGTCTATACTGGGAAGGTTGGCATAGAAGCAACATAGCAGATTCTAGTTTTAGCTCACCTGGCCCAGCAACTGGTGTCTTCTACTGATGGTGTTTGTGTGGTATGCACCTTTGGTACTAAAAATTGGATAAGAACTGCCATCTTGTTGTACATGGTATACCCAAGACATGGTAAGGTAAAAACCTTTTGGACATGCCAAAGTAAACTGACTGGGGACAAGACATTGGAGAGATGTTGGACTCGAACAACTAAACCCATGAATTGTAAGCCCATACCTAGGCTTTTTCTTAGTCTTCTTCCTGGGCTAATATGCATAACAGTTGTATTTATTGGAAAATTGAGGATTTTTCCAAGTATTTGTCCATTTGGCCTCTTATGCTGGGCATATAGTGTGTCAGTTTCGAACAACTGTGAGCTCTGTGGTCTGTGAGGTCAGTCATATTCTACTTGCAGGTTACATCTCTGCATCTTGTGTTGCTTTTTGGTTCCTTGAGGACTGGAGAATAGCTTTACAGTTTAAGACTTTATGTGCAATTCTAGAAATTTAGACACATGAAACTGGCTTCTGAAAAACCTCTGAATAATCTTTCCAGGCTACTGAGCATGTCAGTAAGCCTTCATTCTGCCAAAAAAGCTTTTTTATCCTCTGAACCCCTGTGATACAACTGCACTTAACTGTCAAGTAGCTTTCTATTTTGCAGGCTTTAGACTTAAATTACTTAACTGAAAATTACTGTAATTTAAACTCTTCCAGTTCACATGGCAAGACCCAATGTGTGCAATTATGGGTGTAGTCCACTGCCATTCTGTCAGAAACCCAAGATCATTGTACTTCTTGTCTCTCTCTTACTTAGAGTTGGGTGGAGAGGAAGAGGATGCTGCTGTAGGAGAGGCAACAGGAGATGTTCTACATGTAGAAGATGAGAAGTTGCTGCTACTAGTAGGGACATCATGCTGCACAGAGCCATGTCTTGAAGTGCCTCACATCTCTCCAGCCTTGTCTGGGCCAGCCCACCTGGCCTGGGCTCACCAGGGCTGAGAGGTATTTCTCCACTCTCTTCTCCTTCCTTGGGGCTTTTCCCCAGAGCTTTTCTCTCTCCTTCCAGCCCCTGAGCCCCACCATGCTTGGATACCCCCCCCTCCTCTCCTGGTCTGTGCCAAGCTGGGCCAGACCTGCTGGTGCTGGAGGTTTGGGTGTGGGAAGGCTGTGGGGGCTGTGGGGAAGTTGGGGGGCTGCAGCAGTCCAGAGGACGAGGAGAGCCCCTGCCTGGTGCCTGATGGATGCAAGCAGAGCACCCGATCCAGCCATCAGCATTCCCACCTCTCTACCTACTCCAGACCTGGGTGAGGCTTTTTAAACCCAGTTTGGCCCTTTCTCTCCTTCTTCCCTCTTACCTCTGGCCATATGGTGGCTAGCCACCTGCCCCACTTGCCTCTCCAGCACCCCGCAGCAGGCTGAAAGTTGCGGGTCCCTGGGAGGAACAGGCCAGTGAGTCCAGAACTTGGGGCTGCCAAGCCTCTTGCACAAGGTGGTGTAAATCCTCCCGTGGTCCCTGCTGGGAGTGGGCTTGCCATGGCTGGCCCAGTCACGTGGGTGAGGTGCATGTGGAGTCAGCCCTCCAAAGCCTGCAATATAAAGCTTGGTGCAGAAGGCTTTTACAGTGTGTTTCAATGTGTAATTTAAAATGAGAGCAAGGGCCAGGAGCAAACCCCTTCGTTCCAGACCCCTCCCAGTTTTGGGGATAGATTTGGTTGATACTCCTGCATCCCATGCTAGGTGCCTCCCAGTGACACCCATATGGAGAGGCAGAGATCCCTGGAAATGCCCAGATGGCTCTGGCCATCAGGGTTTCCATCAAAAAGGCTGCTGATAAGCTGAAACTTCTCAGACTACCCTCACTTTTATTACTATTATTATTATTCACAACCCTAAAATGCATCAAGTGCACCCAAACCTGTCAACCTTAGAGTACCACGTTTGGAGCATGGAAAAAAAAAAAAAGAAAGAAAAAAGTCTGAAGTAGGAAAACAGTGGTTTGGAAAAGGGAAGGCTGAATGAGCCCCACCTGAAATAACTCAAAAAACCTGTATTTTTGGCTTTAGCAACTCAGCCAGAAGGATCCTATATGTTTTTGTATATAGTTCCCAGAGGACTTAAAACTGTAAGATTTGATGCTAAACCTATTTCTGTGCTGTGAAACCAGGGACAGCTGTACAAATATTTGCTGTTTTTAATTAAACCTAACATTGCTACTTCCTTCATTTAAGTTAGGCCAAAGGACTGGCAATTTTATGCTTTGATAGATGAAGAAAAACAGTTGTGGGTGTTGTGTTTTAGAAATATGTTATAAAATAAGAAGTCTGAAGGAAAAGGCCTCTGAGGCTATAACAGCTCTACCCTGGTGCTTTCTTCTCAGAGATGTTTTCATTGTCAAATATTTTGCCTTATCCATATAGCAACTGTTTCTGCTGTAATTCTGCTCATTATTTTTCCTTGAAAGACTTTTATTTAAGCTTTCCATATGCTCCCTACTTAAATTTTAGGTTACCTTCTCTCAGCTTTGTGTCTTTCATAAATGTAGATAAATCTGCTTTGTTAGGGGGAAATGAAAAAGGGCATGCCAGGTCCCAATCTTTTTAGACCCCCCCCACTACATTGCTTCACTCACTCAGCAGAATTGCTCGCAATAATTCCCACGGGAGAAGTGCTGGTGTTTCTCCTGCTCTTTAGAGAAGGGCTTTATTGTCACTGTTTCTTCCAAAATCAGGGCTAGAATATAAATGATCAGTTCAGAGAGCATTTTTTGGTTACACAGCTAAGACCAAAGAGCACTGAACTGCAAGTGACAGGGGAAAGTTCTCATTTCGGCTCCGTGGTCTGTTGCTCGTCCTGGGGTGAGTCCCTCAGTCTTCCACTGTGGCAAATGAGGATAATGATGTTGATTCCCATGGTGACCTGTTTTAGGACCTGTACAGTGAAAATGTCAGGTATTAGAGTTCATCAGGCTTCTAGAGGAGGGCAAAGATGACTTAGAATTAAGCAGTTGTCTTTTAGTCAAAAATTCTGCGTTCATGAACATGCGCTGTCTGTTGAGGAACAGCCATTTTCATAATTTTTTTTTTGTTTAAAAATCAGGAAAAATGCTTAGAAAGTCGGAATAATGCATTTAAACACCCAAGCATATATTTTAAAGTTGTATTTTATTTTAGTGCAAGTTTTTTAGATTACTTTTACGTCAAGGTATAGACAAAAGACGCCAAGGAGGAGTAAGATAAGTGTTTTTCTTGCATTGATCCATATTTTGTGTTTTGTATTGCTTTAGATTTTCATTTACAAAAACTTTTTGATATTTCAACTTTTTATTCTAGTGAAAAATCTCAGATTTTTTTGGGGGGGACGAAAAAGCCCCATTTCTTCCCCTCTGCTGTAAATAATGAAAGGAGATGAGAGATCATCCTTTCTGCCTAGTTTTTTATTTCTGCTTTAAAATCACATCTGATTGTGCTAAATGAAGTCAGTATTGCAGAATTTAAGGGTCTTCAGTATGTTCTCAGTAAAGCTTGTCGTTATTATTATTATCATCAATGTTAGCATTATATTACTACTGCCAGCAGTTTTACTGTTGCTGTTGTTCTGGTGCAGAGCATTAGTGCTGATGTTAGAAGAAAATTGTCGTTTTCCTAAAGATGTAAACCTCGTCTATCAGTTGACAAACATCTGTCAGCAGATAGATATCTGTTCCTTCCTATTGAGGACTATCAGACTGGCCTGGCATCAGTGCAGGACCCGTGTCAGGCACTCAAACCAAACTGCAAATGTGCTAGATAGTAGAGAATGGGTACAGGAGTGGGGAGAAAAACATGCAGATTTGCAGTTTCTGAGCTTCATCATTTTCTAAGAGCTAGAAGTATGGTCTTCCTAGGTGGTCTGAACTTTTGGGCAGGATGAACATTTTTATAATACTTTTTTTAGTACAGAAATCTAAAAATATTCAAACCATCTAACAAACCCGTATCAGGAATTTTCTTAAAGAAATACTATACAAGGCCAATTGCAAAAATGAGAAGTGGAAGTGTGTCTTTATTTCCAGGACCTCCTTCCCTACCTGCTCTTTGTTTAGCTGTGTACCATGTGGAGTCTTGCAGATCCTGAGCCATTGGTCAAGTAGGGAGTAAACCATGAGCAGATACATCATGCCTTAATGCTAAAGAAATCACATGCAGTGACATCTACCTTTGTTACCACTAGCACCTCACCTCACAACTAAAACCTTGTCAGAATGGGTTAATTAACTGGTTTTAGCAGGGTTCCAGTGGGTATCCACAAGCCCAGAGGTTCTCTTGCTGGCACTGCTGCTGTCCCATTCTGCATTGCCGGGCGTGCCTGAAGGGGCAGAAATGGACATAGGAGCTTTTGCCCCCCACATAAAGGGAAAAGCCAGGTTTGTCCCCTCTGTGCTTGTGCTATAACTGAAAGCATTTCTGTACTCAATGAGTTTTCCTCAATGGCTTAACCATCCTTTCAGAAAAATAAGATGAATAGCTGCTTATGTTAATCTGGCAGCACTTTGAGCAAATACAGCATTTTTTCTGTCTCATGTAGCTCAAGGCTGAAAACCCAAAGAGCAAGAAAACTCCTCTTCCCTTCCCCACCCTTCCAAAATGAAAGTCAAGATTTTGTGGGATTCAGCACAATCCATGGGATTTATGTTGCACCTGTTGAATTCTCATAAGAAATATCAATTAAAATACTGTGACTTTGGAAGGAACATAGGAAATCTGCGGGGAGACTCAAACTCCATGTCTTTCCTGCACCTGCAGCAGTCTGCCCTCCCTGCTCTGTGCCTCTTGGACGAGGAGGGCCTGCCGGGCTGGTGCCATGTGCCACTCCTTTTCCATTGGTGCATGGGGAGGAGCCCATTTCCCCCGCCTGTGCCATGCTCACCGTTTCTTGTTTGAGTTGGCACACACTGAAGATATTGGGACTATTAAGCCTTGCAGACATAATGCTGGAGTGTTTGGTGGCATGGATTTGGGATACTCTCCCTGTCCTTGAGCATCTAGACTGCGAGGGGCAAAGGGGAGGTTGAGATTTTGTAGCAGTTAGCTCCGAAGCCCAGTCTAACCTGATACTAATTTCAGAAAAGTTTGAGAGGCTGTGAGTGAGTAAGCCTTTGTCCCCAGCTGGTGACAGGAGTATTTAGCAGAAATTTGGGTTCTGCTCTGCTGTTGGTTGCTGCTGTTGATCTTTGCACATTACAGTGCTGGTGGCAGGTTCCCAGGGGAGCAGGACCTTAGGGAGTACTTACGCTCAGGAAAGACTATGTTTCCAGGGAATGTGCTACATATCTTCCCAGAATTCTGCTGTTCTAATTTGAACTTGATTAGGTCATCCTAATTCCTTCCCTTCCCTTCCCTTCCCTTCCCTTCCCTTCCCGGAACTTCCCTTCCCGGAACTTCCCTTCCCGGAACTTCCCTTCCCGGAACTTCCCTTCCCGGAACTTCCCTTCCCGGAACTTCCCTTCCCTAGCATTATTATACAAAGGAGGGTGGAAACTACTGCTGCCCAGCACGGAGGGATTGCTTTGCTGGGGATTGCTTTGCCGCAGTGCAACTGCCCATGGAGATAAGCCTCTAGGTATTTGTCCAGAGAAGTACCTGCCCAGTGGATATTAAAAGAGCATAGGCATAAGCCAGGTGCTGAACACTTACAGATACTCCAGAGAATTTCAGACCCAGAAAAATGCTTATGGAAAAACTGGAGGCTTTCAGGAACATGGTTTTGAGCACAGACATAATTGCTGCCATTTACTTGTCCATTGCTTTGGCTGGATGTTGACAGCTGTGATGGTTTAGATCTGTGTAACTCAAGCCCACATTCCGACTCCCAGAGTAACAGGGGATATCCTCAGTGTTTTCCCTGAATGAGGCCCATCCCTAGCATTTTGGTTGCACTCATCTTGCAGCTGTCCCCAAAACAGGCAACTTGTCTCCCTGAATTGTGGCAATGGGGGACCACACCTGTGGTCTCCCCCAGGGAAAAAGAAAAACAGTGTCCTCATTGGGATGCTTGTTGATGAATGAGAAGAGGTAAGTAAGCTGTAAAGTGCTTCCACAGTCTTTGACCTTTTTCAACTAGAAGCATTTTTTTGTGCCTGTGACAGTTTCTTCTGTTTAGTAACCCATAGTAGATCCCTTTCCAAGTGCTTGTCCACTGTTCCTCTAAACCTGTGAAGACAAAATGTCTTTTGGCAACAAAGTCATGCCCACTGGCTCCTTGAGGAATCACTTCCCTGTGTTTGTTTTTAACCTGACTCCATTACAGCACATCTGTCTTGTACTGAAAGGGACAAGTCAATAGTCAATCCTTCTCCTTGGCAGATGGCATTTTGCAGACCTCTTTTTGCTAATGCTCCTTTCCAGCTTCTTCCCATTCTCCTGCTACAGGTTAGTGTCCCCACAGGGGGCCAGCTGGGGTTGCCCCTTCTCCTGAAAGCATGGAGTCAGCCCAGTACACTCACAAAACCATGAACAACTGAATTAGCATGGGTGGCTTAGCACTGGCGTGGTGCAGACAGCCCACATGTCCGTCTCTGCTGGCTCAGCTCTGGGATCTGGGCTCTGCAGCCAAGGGCCAGGCACAGCAGCTGGGTGCTGCAGCCTCTTCCACCACCACTATGGCTCTTCCTGTGGGGAGCACTTGACCAGGCTTAGGTGTATGTTTCTAGGATACAAACACAAAAATATTTTCAGTCTCACACGTGTCATTCTGGGAAGACAGTTTGCCCTCAGAACTGACCTTTTTGTATAACACCAACTAAATACACATTGCACCTAAGTGGAGATACCCTGTTAGAAACAAATGTGCTTATAAGCATTTGGAAGTGTAAAGGTGATATTTATAAAGTGACCAGAACACCCACTATGTGCTGCATAAGCCAGTGAAAATAACAGCTGCTGAGTTTTATCAGCTTTAGAGCACCACAGGAGCAGCACACAGAGTGGTTCATCTGTGATGTGTCAGTGCTGAGCACAGCTGACTAATGCACTGCCGTAGCTAAAGACAGTGTAATCATATAGAGACTATAAGTACATGATAAAATGAGTAGCAGTTTTATGGCTTTTCAGATGCTTTCTCCTAATATCCACATCTGTACTGTATTTGTGAGGGTAAAAGTAATGAAAATTCCTGCAAGTGAAAATAACTTTATTCTTTAGAGTATACCTAGGGGTGTTGTCTTCCCTCCAGCCCAGTGGTAAACATGTTGATGTTGGAGTAAAGAAAGGGTTGTTATTTTTCCTGGATGAGTGAAGCTTTATCATTCTGCATTAACTGTTTCATACGCTGTATACACTTTTTTAATGACTAACTGATGGTTCATAAGTCACAGAAACTTTTTTTTTTTTAAATTTTGGAACCATTAAGAGCTCCACATAAAATCTAGGGTGTAAAATCTGACAGGAATTGAAGAAAATGCAATTACCTGAAGTGACTGTTCTGTTCTCAGACCAGTTTCCACCATAGAAGGCTATTGTTTTTAAAAATTTTCTGTGTCTCTGAAAGAGATGTAATTTTCCTTAGGTGCAACATCAGGTAAACTAGTGGAAGCTGCAACTCAATGGTCACTGAAAGTCAGTATAAAGGGGCATTGATGCTGAAAGACACAGCCTTACCTTCTCCCAATCTGACCTCGCATTCCTGCTTGTGCATCACCTCCTCCATCGTAGTTGTGCAGAGAACTGGAGTGAGAAGCTGATCTAGGTTTAAACCTACCCAGCAGAAACACTTCAGATGGATTCACTCCCCAGAAAAGCTAATTTTGCAGATATGGAGGCTGCTGTGCTAGCATGGGGAGGAAGGCTGTGAGGCATGAAAAAGTGATGGAATATCAGAGATTTCTTTCCTTAGCAATACTTTTGCCAATTTACAGTGTTCATCAGACTGTCACCACAACTAACCTAAGAGTAGAAATATTAATATTAGCCAGTAATAAGTGGGACTAGGTATTTATTTCTTTAAAACCACAAATAAATATAGTTCTGTGTCTTTAGAAGAGGAGCCATGAGAATGGTTCACATTTTTCTGGAAGTCTAAATACACAGTATTTGGCATGGAAGGGAGTTGCTACAGGCTCAGTCTCACCTGTGTTAGCCACAGTTCACTTTGCAGATGTGCTGAAGGATGGTTCACATGTTAAGAGCAAGTGACTCATAATTGGACCTTCTGGGAAACATTATGGGTCACCTAAATTCAGCAAAGAGTCCAGAGGGAGGAAACTGAGCTTAAAAGACCTGAGAGACTTGAGCTTGTGCTCAACACAGGATATCAGGTGGTGGAGGAGGAACTGACTCTGACCAGAGGGGCCTGGAAAGGAGACTGGCTTAGTAGGGACAGACCTGTAAGTCTCCTAGAGAGGATATGAGCTGGGTAAAAAGGTGGGAGGGAGTCTCTGAAAATTTTGGAATTTTGCATTAATGAAGCTGGCTTTCAAAGGGGAAATGTTCTTGGGAAAACAGGAAGAGAAAGAGGTTGAAGCAGAGCCAAAAATTAGGCTGGGTGAACAGCAGAAATCATAAATCTGTGCACAGTTTTTACCTGCTCTCGAAAAATCCCAGTCATGAAAGAAAACCAGACTTTCGTGCTTGAGATCTGCACAGCAACAAGTGAGCAGTTTCTATGGGTGAATGCTCAGCTGAGCAGCTGAATGAGAGGCTGCCTCTTGGTTAAGAGTTAGTGACTGCAAACAGAGAGCTGTTTATGTTCACAGGACAAGAATGGCATACAAATATCCTACTGTTAAAGAAACAAGGTCAGGTCGGGTGAATAAAATGGGTAAGACATTGTATAACAAAAGGGGCTGAGTCAGGACTTCAGAGTGGGGTGTGGATGAAGTTACATAAACACAACCATTAATAAATCTGCTGTCAGTATTGTATACTTGCCACTTATGCATGTGGGCTGGGTGAGGGGCCAACTAAGTACACGTTAATCAGTAGATTCCTAATTTTAGCTGGATAAAACTTTAGTGTACCACTCTAAATGGAGTCATGTATATTTTCCCTTTTGTCAATGGAAAGAGAGGCAATCTCACATGGGGACATATTCTGTTGTCCAGCTGTCACAGAACTCCCTATAAAGGATATTTATAGATTTGAAGCTCAGAGTAGGTACCATTTTTTGGTAAATGGAAGAGTTTAAGTAGATGAATCCCAACCACGGAAAGCACTTTTCTTCAGAGTCATTGTGGAGCTTTCAAAATGTAAAACTAAAGCCTGAGAAGCTGAATGTAGCTTGCAGTCACTAATATTGGTCTGTGAGTACATTTCCATCTCCCCAAAATTATTTATTTCTGTGTCTACCCATCTTCCACATTTATGATGGCAGCCCCCACTAGATTTGACCAAAGAGGTATTGTTTTGCCATTGATGCTCCCACGATACATGAGTTCATCCAAGTCTTCTGTTTGAAACAAGCATGCAAGGGGCCAATCCACTGAGCACAATTTATTCCAGATCTTTGCAGAAATATATGATGCTCTTGAGCCTGTACAGATGTGTAGCCAATAGGGAGCTGTTTGGCTACACAAGTTTTTTATGTATTTTTCAACTAAATCAGAAATCCAAATGCAAAAGTCAGCACTCAGATGTCTACATGGATTTGTGACTCTCCTGCCTGAGTTCTAAGGTTATAAACCAACTGAGAGATTAAATTCATATGTACTTTTCTTTTCTTTATCTGTGAGACCTAAGATGAATTATATTGCCGATTTACAGAATTAGAGAACATTTAAATGGGAAAGGTTTCTTTAAGCTATTAAGTTAAAACCATGGATCTTTTGAGGGGGGGTTTAGGTTGGTTTTGATAGCACTCAGTGTCACTATTTTTCACAGGAAGACATCTCTTCTGCTAACTCTGATGGTTTCCTGTGTGTGTTTTTCAGAGCCTTGTCCGCTCCAGCTTAAAAATACCCAGAAATGGGACATATGCTGGCAATCCTGAGGTGTGTACTAACATAAACCAAAGTTATTTAATAAAACTGTAATATAGTTCATTTTATTCAGTCCTTTCAGAAAGCCATATGTGAAAGAAATGGAAGACAGTAGAAGAGCGATGCCATTGGCAGTGGGTGCACCAATGCTCAGGTTGCTTCAACCCACAGAAATGGGTTCAAGGATTATTATAGCTCAGGATGTACACATCAGGTTCCTGAATCCTGTCATGCCCATCCCTCTGACCTTAGTGCTGTCCTCATCATCAACCCACCAAGAGCCAGTCAGGTGCTCAGCCCGGTACGTGAGAGTTGTGTCACACCTGCTGCCAAGCCCTCATGCCAGAAAGGGCCGGGCGGGGGGGGTCTGGATTTACCGCAGACAGTCCAGAAGCAAGAAAGTGGATGCAAGCCTGAACTTCTGCCCTTGGGGAATATGAACCAGTGGGACCCTGGTGGATAACTACCTGTCCCTCTTTGCAATCACAGTTTCAGCTGAGGTAAATGCTGAATTGCTGTCTCCCTCCTCCCCTGCTCCTGCTGCTGGAGAACCTCTCTGAGCTGGGAGGGCAGCGCAGGGCACTAGGTGGGTAGTATAAACTCTCTTCATGCCTGTGTACAAGCAGCACAACTTAAATCCAGCAGTGATGCAGAACCTGTCCTTGCCTTCACATATTAATTGCAGGCAGCAGACACAGCTATGCAATGCCACTTCTGAGTATTTCTGTGGTGCTAAGAAAAGGAGGACCAGGAAATGAGTTCCAGTACTGGATCCTTTATTTACCCACACGACTTACTGGTTTATTTTCTCCCTGGCTTTATTTTGGACCCCAAATAACTCTGTCCAAGACAGTGCCCAGTCACAGGTTTTAGACAAGCCTGTGCCAGCTTTGCTTCTCTCCATCTTATACCACTCCTTAATGCTATTCCAGCAGACTTTTCATTGTCAAACTCCCGCATTTGCTTTTATGTCACAGTCCAGGGCATGAAACATGGACCTCGTAGCCTTGCTGTAAAAACATCACTGGTGGCCTTGCAGGCTTGGCCTGCACTTTTTCGGAAAAGTTCAGCTGAAAAGGTTGCACAGAATAATGCTGACACCTGAGGGCAAGATACACAGCATGAGGCCTGCAAGAAATCCTGAGCCAAGGTGGCATGGATGCAGTTTGCTTGGGAGAAGGCTTGTCCCATGCAGTGTAGACTAAAGCCACTTGGTGCCTTCTAAATGGATACTCTTCATCTAGCTAGACCTTTTGCCAGGGTCCAGATTAATAGAAACTGGAGATTATATCTGTTCCAACTTTGAGATGATGCCCTGACTTCCCTTTAGCTTAGGGTGCTTTTCAAATGAACCCCAGTTTTTCTTGGAGTAGCGAACGATGTCGCTGCCAGGAACATACCACAGATGGGGCCGTGCTGGTAACTACATATAGGGTGTGGAGGTTGACCAGCCCATGCTGGTGAAGCTTCAGAAAAGACAGTCCCTAAACTCCCGTGCCTCACCATTGCCTAATGAGAGAAGAAGGAAGGCTGTACCTTTTACAAAAGGCTGGAAGAATCCATGATGAAGCGGTGAGGCAAAAATAGGGTCAATCTGGAAGAAAAATCTTACATGTGAAGTTAGCTTTTCAATATAGGAAGAAGTGCTGACAGCCTGTTCACTTCTACCCAAATCCCTCTATCATCTAGTCTTGGAGAGGACCAGGGTCTCTACATGGGGCACACTATATTTTTAATCCAATTATATTATGGCTCAGTCCCTTTCCTACAGCTCAAGCTAAAGCACTAATACAATTAGACAGCAACTGAGTTTAACAGCCATAGCCATAAACTTGATGGTTTGCATAATTTAGCTGGGAGTTTCCTTAGAGATTTGCTTAAAATACTGAACTTTGGGTTTTGTTTTTGTTTTTGTTCCAAAGGTAAAAATGGAGGCTATTACAAAGGCTATAAATACAAAACTAATTTCTCTAGAAAGAGGGGCCTGTGCAGTGCGTGTCCTTATTTTGCAAACATTGTCATGAACTGCTATTGAGTTCAGTATGGTTTTGCATCTTAGGTAAGAGCCTGCAGTTTGCAGGATTGGGCTTAGATCCATGGAAGTGCATGCCAGCCCTTCCACAAATATAGCATTACCTGTTTTTACAATGTGTTTTTCAATCTGATGTGTGACAATTAAATGTGCAATTTCTATAGACAAATTGAAGAAAGTGAATAGAAAAAAGAAAAGGGGAAAAAAACCCCAAAACACAACTGTCAAACTGATGGCAGAAGTCAGGAATGGGCTTACTAGGGAAGGTGAAGATGATATGGCTTTCCTGTGAACATTATCACCAACCAGAGGAGCAGCATGACATGGGAACATTTGTGTAGCTCCACTGCAGGCCCCCTCCCAGATCAGAGCTATATCTGACCCCGAAAGTCCCTCACAATGTAGTCCTTGCAATAGGAAAGAACCCTCCTCAATTACCGACAACTTGCTGGTGTTTGCTGCAGATGATTTGCTTTTTAATGTCATAAATTAACATCCCACTACTATAATAGGAAAATTAACCCAGATTTAATTTTATTTTTGCTGCTCTGTTAATGTAATGTGATATGGTTTGGACAGGTAAGCATTTAAAAATCATAATTCAAATAAATTGCCACTGCTAAGGTATGTCCTTGACCAAAGAGCACTGAGTTCCTTAGAGTGGAAATTTAGACAAAACACAATATCTCATTTTTGTTCTACAACTCTATTGAGGCAATGTGGAATGGAATCAGATTCTATTAGATGTGTTAATAGGATTGTAAAACACATATGCATGTTTTGGTCCTGTTCATGTAGGCAAGATGCTATAATTTTCTTGAACAGTTCGAGGAAGTGGTTAATTTTCCTGTGTAGATTTTCATTCATGCATGTTTGAAATTGTAATGGGCTGTTGGACATTTTACAGTGAATCTTCTGTATCTTCACTCACCTGAATGCCCCATGGTCATGCTGAAAGCTAATTGGAAGATGTAAAAAGTCCAGGGGTATAAATTTCTATTTTCCATTACAGGCCAACAAAACGGAGGGGAAAAAAAAAAAGGAAACTTTTGGTTCTGGCAGACTTCATTTGAACCATTTCTAATTTTACTTACCTATAGATTCATACCATGTGGTGGGTTATTTAGAGTTTAGAGTTTATATTATGGATGGTTATGGTTACTTAATGTAAGAGCATTCGTAAAAGAAACATGTGCGCTGGATACAATACATACTCTATCTCTTCCCAAGGAGAAAATACTTGCAGAAATCTCCTTCACCCCTCCCAAAGATGTGGGACTCTTTCCAGGTATCTGTCTGCTTTTGCTTTGAATTTTCCACCCAAACCATGTGAAATATATGTAAAGCTAATTCTGTAGGTCATACTCATGGCAGAGCTAGAACCAGTTAAACAGGGCTCCCCAACCAGACCTAGCAGTTTCCTCAGCAGGTGAGTGGGGAACCAGACAGAGTGGCCAGACGGATGTCAGATTTCTGTGACTTCATCTTTGGCTTCCACAGAACATGCATTGGTGAATGAGTTTCAGTTTTGGGCCTGAAAAAGGGCAGCAAGGAAGAAATGGTCTGCGTCAGCTGCAGCCTCTAAGGAGAGTGGGGTGCTGTAAAAGATCCAAAGGCATCCCCAAAGGGCTGACAGATGAGACACAGGGCTATGGCAGACCAGCACCTGGAGAGCAGGAGAGGTACAGCAACACATCTCAGTCACCATCGTATGGTTACATGTAAGCAACAATGTGCACTCTTTCATGTTTTCTTACAGTGCCTTGTACTTACATTTTTTTCAAGTGATTTTACATAACTTTTAACTGGCTAAATAAATAACCTTAAATGAAATATTTAATTAGACTTTTTCAAACAAAAACTGTTTCTTTTTGCTTTTTCTTTTTCTTTTTTTACAAAAGCAGTGCTTTCCAGTGTAGGTTTTTGCAGAGAGAAAACCTACTCCAAGTACTGTTTCTTGTCTAGAAGGCCAGCCCAAGCAAAAAATTCCCAACAAGCTCTATGTTGAACAAGTGGTGGGGTTTTTTCAGTCTCTGAGACTCTGAAAAGTACATTCTGGAGCTACTGTGGCTTTTCACAGCATTTCATACTGGCTCATTTGTCTCACTGTTTCTGTAGATAGGGGACTGCTAAGAAGTCTCTTCTGGACCTTCCCATATCAGATGTCTGGGACACTTTTTACTCCTTCATTTTGAAATCAGAGTGAAAGGATCTTTTCTCCTCTCTTTTCACTTATTTTTATCATGCCAAAAGCTGTCTTGAATTATGCAGCTTTTGTAAAACTCCTTGAGATGTGTTTATATAAAAACAAACCGTAAAAATTGAAGTGAAAGGACCAAACCCTGTGCTGCACTTACTCTCCATTGATGAGGCATTCAGGGAAAGCCTGAATGGCAGCATGTGAATAAGGGCAGAAGAGAGATTAAATTATACTCTTGGGGAGTTGAGCCACCATGGGCAGGCAGTGCTGATTCCAAACATACTCCCCTATGGATCCCATATGTAATGGTGGACAGTTTATTCAGGACACTGACACAAAATAAAGATTGAGCTTCTTACCCACTTTTCACGGCAAACTCATGAGGTAGCTGACAGCTGTTTCTGTAGCAACCATACTTAGGAGATTTGTACACTGCCAAAGAAAACACAGCTCCTCTTCTCTTCATAACTGGTTTCCTCATGGCTGGTGCACTGGTACTGCCCAGTATGGCATGCATGCTGGGCCATGGCTGGGGAAGGCGCTGTGTGGGAGAATGGCTACTCTGAGCTCTGGGGCCCCCAACACAGGAAGAACGTGGACCTGTTGGAGTGGGTGAGAGGAGGGCCACAAAGATGATCAGAGGGTTGGAGCACCTCTTTTACAAAGACAAGCTGAGAAAGGTGGGAATGTTCAGCCTGGAGAAATCTCCAGGGAGACCTTATACCTGCCTTCCAGTACCTAAAAGAGGGCTCAGGAGACCTGGAAAAGGACTTTTTACAAGGGCATGTAGGGCTAGGACAAGGGAGAATGGTCTTAAACTGAAACAGGGTAGGTTTAGATTAGATATTACAGAGCAAGTCTTTACTGTGAGGGTGGTGTGGCCCTGGCGCAGGTTGACAGAGAAGCTGTGGATGCTCCATCCCTGGAAGTGTTCAGGGCCGGGCTGGATTAGGCTTTGAGCAATCTGGTCTAGTGGAAGGTGTCCTTGCCCATGGCAGGGGAGCTGGAACTAGATGATCATTTCCAACCAAATAATTCATTGACTCTATGATTTTTTATCCTCCTCAGAGAGAGGCTTGCAGGCTTGCAAATGCCCTCCACAACTATGTCTTGAAGGCCACCAGAGTCCTTTTCTTTAACATCCTTTGGCACTGTCATTGCCAACCAAATTTTAGTGTTTCTTTAAAACGGAAGTGGAATTACTCGAATTGACTTATTACAAGCACTGCTTTCTGACCAGTCACTGAGCCCCCTCCTCTTTTACCAGTGTATGGATACAGAGTTTCTAGGTGTTGAAAACATGTAAACACCAGTGACTTAAGATCTCCCCAGAGAAGACAGATAGTCTAATTGTTCCAAAATTAAAATTTATACTTTAAATTGCAAGGGGCAGATCCACAATTTATGGAAGCAGATATGCTTGCATAGGCATCTGGGGGAATTAATGCCAGAGGAGGAACTGGGTCCAGAATTTGATCCGTTTTAAAGAGATCCTTAACAAAGCAGATACCAGTTTATGCTTCTGGTCATGAAAAAACATATGCATTTAATTTTGAACATTCATTTAATTTATTATCATATCAGAAGCAAGCAGGTAACACTTTGTGGGGGTGGGTTTTTAGTTGCAGTCTGTTTATTCCAAAGAAACTGAGAGGTCATCTTTGTAGGAGGCCTCTACTGGAAAGCATAAATATGCCACAGCAGAAGTCATGAAGCCAAAATAGCCCATCCTCTGATTCTCCCCTATGAAATGACAGCTCAGTTGTAGCATTTACAGAACTCCCAGAGTGTCCATGCATTTTGAAGCAAGATGCAACTCTGTCTCTTACTCAAATTTACTGCACAAAGGTAAGTCACAATAGCCAAATCTGCACCTTCCCACTCCACGTGGCAGCTGTCCTGTTGGGGAGACCAAAGCACTAGCTGGCTCTAAGAGCCTCCCTTGTAGCAACTATGAAGAGTACCTGGAACACACAGCACTCCCCAGCCACACCTGACTGGTCTTAATCCCTCCCACCCCAAAGCCACAGTACGGGGACTGTAAGGGACCTCAGCGTTCTGCTGGGAAAGAGACTGGAGCACGAAAGGGTTTCATGACTTTCTTGCCCTCCCACGGATCTATTCACCCCCACCATGTCACCACAATACCTTACCAGCACAGGACTGACCCTCTCTGGAACCTCCCCCCTCCTGTGCAGAGCTGCTGTGTGCAGTGATAAGAAGCTTCACTACTCTTCACTGTCTTATAAACAGAGGATAATGTTTTGCTTTATGAATGTGACTTTGCCTGATTTTTGAGATACTGACACAATGCACGTTTGCAAAGACTGTTCCTTCCTCTGGCCATCTGAGTACAGTGTTTGAGAGAATATTTATGTTTGGATATGTGAGATCAAAGACTTTGGCAAACAAAGACTTCAACAGAAAAATAACAAATACAAGACACTTGTGAGATCTGAACACAGTTGAAAGCACAACGAATATGAGGATAAATACAGGTTCCTGTGCAGCTGTATACTCGAAGGAAGAGATCAGCCATAGACACAACAGTCAGGCACAGAGTGCTACAAAGTGTTTACAAAATTATGTTTGCCAGGGAGTGCCTGAAGTAGGATCTGAACCGGGTACTGGGAAAATCTATGCATAGATGATCTCAGCCAGCACCAGAAAATGCAATGGACATTCCCACTGAGGTCTGGAAGGACCTAGAACAAGCCCCAGAGATTGTGTTTTCCCAACTCGTCAGAGCACAGAGTTAGCAGCTGTGTTTTGCCAGTCTGCTGGCCAGCACAGCCTTTCTCCTCTGGTACCAGGGGACTGTTACTTTTCAACCTGGTTTTGGCTGACAGGCAAGAGATTTCAAAGGACCACTTTTCTGCAAGACAAAAGGGCACATGGAGTTACTGAGAGATGATGTCAGTGGATTTGCAGCTAATATTTGCATGCTGTCTTTTCCCCATGGTAACTTACCTCTGTCCCAGCAGAGTCTAGTTGCAAAACAAAGCTGCAATACAATTATATCACTTAGGGGAGAAATCTCCCCCAGACCCCTGCACAGGTTACAGTGGCCCTCAGCTACCTCTCAGCATAGACTCTATTGTTTCATTCTTTCTGAAAAACTAATTCAGGAGTTTGATTCTTACATTTTGTTTCCTGCCAAACCTTCCAATTCATTTGCCTGGAAAAACAAACAAACAAACAAAAAAACCCCAACCAAAACAGCAAAACCAGCAAAAACAGTAAAAAACCCTTCTTTACTTTAGCGCTAAATAAATATTTTGGAAGTACATGCACCCTAAATCTCTTCTCTGAAATCTCTACTGACATACCTGGTAAGTTCTAGAGGACAGAATAATTTGACAATAAATTAGAAAGACATGTAGATAAATGCCTGACTTCATGCACTTTTAAGCTCATAAAGAACAGAGATGGATAATACTACCAGAACTCATTTGTCAAATGGCAGTAACTGTGTCCACAGAACAAAATGGGGAAATAAAGGGACAAGGCACACACACATGCTGAGAAATTATAGCTGAAACTAATGTCGAACACAGCAAATTAGGCATCTTGAAGTAAGACAAACAGAAAAATTAAGATGAGCAGAAAACAGAGGAACTGACATATTTCAGGAATTGTATATTATTCCCATGCAGGTCGCGTACCTAGGAGCTATGTGCTTTACAGGAATCTGTCCGTTTAGTGCCTTGATGCTGATAGTTCTTATCTACACACTGCCCGAATGCCTGGTGGTTCTGGTTTGCAGTTCATAAAAGCAGTTATTCTGACAGCAAGTTATATTTGTGACCCATTGTGTTTCCATTTTCCCACTGAAAACCCCTAAAAATACATCATGACATTTTTTGAGGGTGAAACTGTAATAGCTCATTCTTTTTATTCATGTTCACTATCTTTTCTTATTGTTTCTCTCAGGAATCTTCTGTTAAATAAAAAATAACATAATACAATTGAACAGATGCTATTAAATACTTACCACTAAATACTCAAATTTTAAAAAATTACAATAATTATACAGTTAAGTGTTAGTTAGCATAGAAACCCTGTAGAATATGTGAGAGAAGCGAGGCTGGTTTAGTGCATACACTTATACAGCATGGCCTCCTCAATATTTCATTTGGAACATTAGCGACACGGAATCTGTACCTCCACAATAAAGACGGGCGATGAACATGTTGTTCTTCAAGACAGGGTTCAAAATTCTCCTTTCAGAAACCTCCTACTTTGCCCCTCCAGGTGGGATCTGAATCCTACAGGTGTCTATTTGCAGGTATTTATCTGGGAGCATGTTGTGTAAGCTCCTGTTGTAGTCAGCTGAAATCTATTCACTACTGTCAATGGAGTTCCTAAATATAGATGTCTAGTTGAGATTCCCTTGTTCCATAACCAGGAACAAGGCATCTCTACAGGCTGGAAGATGCAACACAGAATTAGGACAGGACTTCTGGCAAACCAGGACCCTGCTGCAGCAGCAGCAGGATGCTGCAAAGATATCCTTTACAATCTGACTCTTACTGTGTGTTTCAACAACTCAGTGAAGCCCAGTGACTTCTAGTTTTGGCTTTAATATGATCATAATAATTGCACTTTTTAACATATCATGCCTTTATTGAGTGACCTGGGCCTTTTCCTGACATGCAGGGTAATTCTGAAGAAGCTGTACAGGACACTTTCAAAGGGCAATGATACCCTGTGATGCACAGCAATGAAAAATAAAAAAACTCACAATGTTCTTTCGGACTAAGGGCTGCTCTAGCACTGGTGGCAATCCCGCTTCGAGAGCGAGGTAACATTGGATAACCAGGAAATCTCTAGGCATCTCTTCCAACTGACATTTCTGTGATGCTACGGTTCTGGCTTACTCAGTCCTACACAACAGAGCACCTTCATAATCTCTTCATGAGATCTGTTCCATTCTTGAGTGGAATTTGAAGTCAGTATTTACATTTTTCATTACTTTTTTTTGCGTCTGAGTTGGTTAAACAATTCCTCTGGCCATGGGCTGTTTTTCTACATTTGTGAAGGGTCCAGCACACCCTCCGTGCCACACAAATAACAGCGTCTCGAGACTGCAACTGTTCTTCAACTGGATCTAGTTATACGGAGGCCTTACATCGAGAAATATCACACCAACTTAAGGAAAAGCTAAGTATGAACTTAAAGCTGATCATATATTTAAGTGGTTTTCAAAACACAAGTAATCAAGAAAATAGGAAGTATTGATTTTAACCAGACCAAGACTGTTGTTCCATGAGTAGCAAATTCTTCCTGATTGTGACAATTCATTATATTTATATAATCTTCTGACAAGTCTGAGCTGTTAGGAAGTGTGCTGTTACAAACAGAAGGAGATAAGGCTGAGCTTGAGCACGAGGTCCAGTTGTCCCCACTTCTTCACTGTTAGTTCCTTTTCTGCTCTAGCTCCAGTTAGTTCTCCCCAAAGCAAACATAAGAGAGAGAGGAGCTGTAAGCAGGATAAATGGGGGCACGGATGGTTTCTAATTCTCTTTTATTTTATAGTAGAAACAGCACTGGTGAGACAAACCTAGAGCAGCTTGGGCTAAGAGATTTCACAGATTTACCCAGAAACTGCAGGCAGAAGCGGAAAGGGGGGAGGAAGGGTGGATAACAGCAGTGCAGTAGGTGTGCTAGTTAGAAAGCATCTCAGGGCTGTCCAGCTTTGGGGAGCTCTACTGCACAGTGTTATGGTGAGTACTTGTACAATTGGAACAGCTGCATCAGCAGTAATACAACAAAAAGGCCCAGAACAGGACATTTATATGTCATTTATATGTCATTTATCCTTTTCACCTAAGAAATTAATTTCAGAACAGAATTAAATAACTGGATGTAACTGAACAGACATCCAGCTTAATACTTGTGTTTGTAACATTTGATAACTATATTTTTTTTTGGAGAACATGGTGTTGGATTCTCAGTTGACTCATTCAGTGTGCAAGTATCCAATAGACTTCCAACAACTGAGATTTATTCCTTTTCATTAAAAGGCCACGTTATTATTTATATGGTCAAGAACATAAGTAATGTTGGAAAAAATAAGTATTAAAGTCTAAGAAAAGATATTCAAATCAATAATAACAGAAGAAAAGAAAAATATGCAGTACATATTAAAAATGAAAACAATTGTTATAAATATAATGGCCTTAAATGTTTGCTTTTATGTGACAGATGTTTTTAACAAAATGTCTATGTTGGCAGTTTGAGCACACTTATGATTTTAATTTGTGTAATATTCCCTTTTAGTATTGATGTCTATTTACAACATCTGTGAAGGGTCTGTAACCTGAATGTGACAGGGAAAAACTAGCAGACTGCTATTGGAATCTTTCCACTGGGTCCATGTAACAGACTATTAACAAAAATCTTAAATAGCTATTCTAATCATCAACAGCAATCTTACACAAATTATATCAGACCCAAAGGACCCGATTAACTTTAAAATGCCTTACAGACCTGAAACATAAATTTTGCTCCTCCTACCTTCCTCTGTAGAGTCAAAATCAGATCATATCACAGGCACTGGTTTTAGCTAGGCACACACAAAATCAGTATGCGAGGCAGGCTGCAGACACGCAGGCAGGGTGCCATTTTCATGACAAAGAAAGCACATTTCTGAATATTAAAATTAAATGTAATCCTCCTTTTTTTTCCCTGTTGCTGTTCTATAAATCTCCAAGTGGAATTCCTATTCTGTAACAACTCTTTCAAACAGCTGGAACTTGGACAACACCCTGGCATGGGGAGGCATTAATATGTCATTGAAGTGATACCACTGATAGAGGCAGATACAGGATTTCCGCTGGAGAAAAGCCAAGACTTACCAAGATGGTTTCACATAATAGGAAAGTGTAAATTAGAGAACATGAGTTTGGAGGTTTTGCTATTAATTTCTTAATATTTGCACCAAAATTTGAAATGCTAACTGTTATTGTTATGTCCCAGAGGTCTTTTCCACAGAGTTCTTGCTTGTTCACGCCTTCTAAGTCAGGAGCCAAGATTCCCCCACCTTTTGCCACTTAGGCCCTCTCTTTCCCTCCCCTCCCACACATACCCTTTGTTTGACCCCATCTATACTACAATAACTATTTAATTAACAACAGTTGTTAAATTTGTTTATGGCCTGACCTTGTAACACAGTTTGGCTGGCCAGTTTAGATGGAGCCAAACTGTTTTATATCTCGGTTACAAAAAAAGCCTAGGTAGAGACCTAAGCTAAAGAGCTTTTTTTAATAAAAACTGAAAACCAACATGCAACAAAAGAAGGTCATTCAATTTGAATCCCCTGTTGGCCTCATCCACCGTGGCTGTCCAAGCTGCATTATAACCAAGTCCTTGACAACAGAGCCCAACAGCCATTGATTGCTAAAGTTTTCTGTTTTTCATGCAGTGGAGGAGAAGGGGGGCAGTCCTTTGAAAGTTTTTATTTAAGGCAAAGCTTTTCATTTAAGGTAAAAAGCTTTCTTCATCTCTAACCCTGTTTTGCTTGGCATTTGGGTTTAGTTTCTGTCAAGATAGCCCCAGGGTCTTTGACAAACCTGGGTCTCTGCTGGGCACAGCTGCTTCTGCCTGAGCTGGTGATATGGTCCCACGGGTAGGAAATTTCTGGTGTTCCCTGCAGTTACTCCACACTTCTCTCTCACTAGACATATTTCACTTCTCTGTTTCTTTCTCTATCTTTATCCTCCTTTGCCAAAGTCCTCCTTATTGCTTGTGGGTTTATTTACAATTGCACTTTCCTTTTTCTGCATTTTGTCCCTCAGAATTTCCACATTAAATCACTTAAGACTTGAGCACAGAAGCCTTATTTTAACCAAAAAAAAAAAAAAAAAGAAAAAGGTGCTAGCTTTGGTTTACCACTCTACTCCTAAGTTAAATGTGGAAATCCTGCAAGGCAGAACTAAGATATCCTCCCCAAGGACTGATACTGTCCTAGATGTGTTCCATGTAATTCACAAATTATATATTGCACAAATAAACCAACTGAGTTTTTCCATATTTCTTAGGCTTTCTTCATTTTCAGAAATATTCAGATAATAGTTTTAGTACTTCAGTGTTATTAATACTTCAGTGGAAATACCTCTCCCTGAGTCCAGGATGGTCCTCCAAGCATTCCGCTGCTTAAGCAAAACTGACTTGTAAAATTTTATTTCAACTCTGTGAAATGTGACTGCAGTTGGGTCTAGAGCCAGACCATAGAAGGCTGAGAGAGTATTTGCGTGATGGAAAAGAGAAGAAGCAAAGCCTCGCTGCCAGTGAAGGAGCTCACCCACTTGCCCTCTGAAGACAGGTTGGTTGTTGGTGACAAGGAGAACTGCTCCTCCTTGTGCAAATGCCACTGCTCACAGAAGAGGACACAGCACTCCTGTGGGTGCTGTCTGTGAAACAAAGATCAGAGATTTATTAGCACTTCTCATGAATGCATACCTTGTCCCAACCAGCACTTAATTAAAAAAAAAAAAAAAGAAGTGAACATGAGTGGACAACTAGACAGGCAGTCCATACTGTGAATGTCAAGGTGTTAGAGCAAAGTCTTCAGACATTCACTGAAGAAAACTAGGTATTCTTACTCATAAACAGCTCACTTCTTCTGTTGTGAAATTGAGCTCAAAACAGGTTTCCTGTGAGACCTCATCCCCTTCCCGGTCACATTTACGGTTGAGCTAGCACAGTGGAACTGCCATCAGAGCATCTCCATACTCCAGCTTCACCCCAAGAGGGCGAGAAGGCACAAACCTTCATTTTATAGTGTGTTCTTTGTTATCCAGATGTGCCAAAGATTTCAGCTTGAAATCAGTCAGACTTTTTGACTACAGGCTCAGCTGGTTTCTTCTTTTATTCAAACTGACTTATTTCAAGTTCTGCTATTATCCCTTTGAACTAGCAATTCTCCAGTTCTTTTTGTGTAATGAGCTGTACACATTCCAAAAGAGTTGAAGAGAATTAAATCATAAAACAGTAGCTCTCTGATCCACCTGCGTGTCAAGGAAAAATTAAAAACGTATTTTGGAGAAAGATAAGGGAATCACATCAGCCACCAGTCTGAGTACTTTCAGAAGACACAGGTATATTAGAAAAGCTGAGTACAACTGGTGCATGGCTTTTCTACAGAAGTTTGTGTTCAAGAAGTTTTAGTCTTCTGTTCAATTCAGTAACAATGTATGTAGCAGAATCAGTTCCCTTACCTGAAATGAAATCTTGGACTGAACTCTTCTACATTTTTGAATTAAATTGTTTCAGATAGACACAAGATTTGGACTTGTATTCAACTATTCAAAAAAAAAATCAATGAAACTAAATGAAAATTTACTCTGTTTTTGCAGTATTTTTCTACATTATCTAGAGCAATATTAAAGCAGATAAACCATTCAATTAAATACACGTGCCTCCTAATTACTATTACTTTTAGCATAGTTTCCCATAGTTCCCACAATGGGGCAATCTGTCTGTCCTCCTCTCCTGACCTCCATGGCCAGTTTCAATCAAATTATAAAGAATAAGGCTCAAACTGGAGTCTTACTTTAGGTTTTTAACTTGACCAAACATTTCAGGGAACTGAAGAATAAGCTCTCCTAAAGCAAAGTTTCCCTCTACAGTCAGTGTAGACAGGTGAATATGTTTGGGTCTCTCTGAAGGCAGAACTTGTCCGTAAAAATTAGATGCCTAGTCTCTGACAGGCAGTGATGATCTATTGTTGCTTCTGGTAGGGCAGAAACAGTGAAATAAGGCTGGCTCTCTGGCTTTCTTGAATTTAAGCTCAAGTTAAGTCCCTCAGTTAGGCAGGCTTGAACCCCTCTCAGGCATCTACAAAACAACGAAGTTTTTCTGGAGGACAGAGGTCCTCAGACAACTTGCCCTCACTGAGACAGACACACAGTGAGCTCAGCTACAGCAGGGCCAGGGGGCCAAAGCACACCCCAGCTCTGAGTAAGCTGCAGCATGTGATGAGTCTCAGCTGGCTCAAAAAGTGCAGAGGACCTGGGCAGGGGAGCTGAGGTTATGATGAGGGAGGCTGAAGAACAAAGACAGAATTCCATAAGGAACAATTTGTTCCTTTTAGAATTTGTTTGCATTCATTAGTTCTGCTGCTCACAAAACAACTTATTCAAGTATGTCAATTGCTTTTGTTTACTCTCGTAAATGCCAAATGCATTCCAAATTCAACTGCTGGAGCAATGGGTAAGCCTGTCCTTACTGTACCAATTGCTTTTCCAGGACATCAAATGAAAATCCTCTGCTGTAGGAATATATCTTTTGTGGGCGGATTTGCTGATATTGCAATCCAAATGCCTAACTCTTACAGGAACAACCATTGCACTGACTCTTGCTTACATTTTTAATCTTTCTTTGGCCCCTGGCCATATTCTAAATAAATGAAACATGCCTGTATTGTTCCATCCAGCAGACAGATGATAAAAGGTCTGTTTCAGACTATGGGCAAGTCAGTCCTCAGCCAGTCACTTCTAAAGATATGGAACAAGTACAGCAGTCTTTAGGTTTAATACAACCCTTTCACATTTTAAATCAATTTACAATCTTTCTTTGTAATCAGTTTGGTTACTTCCCAAATCCAGTACAGGGGATGTTTTATTGCCAATTCTTTATTTCTGGTATGATGTTCTTGATAAGGGTTATGTCAAAGACAGCAATTCTTGATCTATGCAGAATCTTTGAAACAGCATCTCACACAGGTCCTTTGTTTCAGTAAAGCTGTGGATGGTACATAAACCTTAACAAGTTATTCTTCTAATTATCTGCCTTGAAGGTCAAAAATACTGTTAATGATGTTCCAAGTAACAAGGACCCTTTGCCTCCCAGAATTCCCCTTGAGAACATACTTGGCCGAAATAAAATTTTATGTATATTAACAATATAATCTTTTTGCAGTGCTCATGAAATAAGACTTACTTGCAGTAGTGAAGACACAACACTTCATGAGCCAATACATAATTCAACTGAGAATACTGATTTTCAGTCTGAATTAAAAATGACCTTAGTGTATAGCTAGTTTCAATATGATTAACACATGCAGCAGGCTAAGAATTCACCAAATACCTAATTACCAGTAAGATTCATTTTGCACATGAATCCAGGAGACTTTTAAAAGATAAATAAAAAACTGTTCTGAAGTGAAAAGTTTTGTATGGTATAAGAGCTGGAACCATTAACTCACAAACAACTGAAAATCTTAAATTCTTAGGTATATCTTCATACTTCCACAGAACAGAGCCCTTTTTCTTCCTCAAAATTTCTACTGTCAGGAAAAGAAGGTCATGGTCAAGGATTCCCACATGCTTGGCTGTCCATGGCAATCACTTTGCCTGGGTTGGCAGTTCTAGGCAAATGGACACAGTGCATGCACCAGTACCTGCACTAATCTGCAGCTGTTACACAGCCTATTTCACAGATTACAGATGCAGATGTACAGTAAATTTTCTTCATGTGCAGTAAGTCTTACACTTCCAGAAATGTCAAGCTCACAGTGCATTAACTGCCCATGCCTATAAAATCTTCACCCCCAAGTCCTAGAAATAGGTGAGCCTTGCAAGATTTATTTGACTGCTGACCTGTCATGCCTGCTTGCAGTAGTCCTATTTGGCAAAAATTCTCACTGGGCACGTTATGAGCCATACTGAAGCACGGCTGTGTCTAAACTAGTAAATAAATCAACCCAGAGTGCCTTCCATGGACCCAAGAGAAGAAGCACGATGCTGATGCTGTACTCTTTCTGCAAAACAGGGTGGCCCTGTGTGGTGGGTTGACCCTGGCTGGGTGCCAGGTGCCCACCAAAGCCACTTTGTCACTCCCCTCATCAGCTGGGCAGGGGAAAGAAAATATAAGGAAAGGCTTGTGGAGAGAGATAAGGGCAGGGAAGATCACTCTACAATTACCGTCATGGGCAAAACAGACTCAGCTTGGGGAAATTAATTTATTGCAAATCAAAACAGAGCAGGGTAATGAGAAATAAACCAAATCTTAAAACACCCTCCCTTCTTCCAGGCAGAGCTCAACTTCACTCACAATTTCTCTACTCCTTCCCTGCCAGTGGCACGGGGGGATGGTGAATGGGGGCTGCGGTCGGTTCATCACACATTGTCATCACACATCCTCAGCAGGATGACTCACTCTTTCCCTGCTCCAGCATAGTGTCCCTCCCACAGGAAACAGTCCTTCACAAACTTCTCCAACATGAATCCTTCCCACAGGCTCCAGTTCTTCAGGAGTTTCTCCTGCGTGGGTCCGTTTCATGGGGTCCAGTCCTTCAGGAACAGGCCACTCCAGTGTGAGTCCCCACAGAGCCACAGGTCCTGCCAGGAGCCTGCTCCAGCACAGGGTTCCTGTAGGGTGACAGCCTCCTTTGGGCACATCCACCTGCTCTGGGTGGGGTCCTTCACAGGCTGCAGGTGGATCTCTACTCCCCCAAGGATGCTCATGGGCTGCAGGGACACAGCTGCCTCACCACGGACTGCACCAGGGGCTGCAGGGGAATCTCAGCTCTGATGCCGGGAGCAGTTCCCGCCCCTCCTTCTCCACTGACCTTGGTGTCTGCAGAACTGTTGCTCTTGCATAGTCTCACTCCTCTCTCTGTCTGCAATGGTGCAGGTTTTTTCCCCCCTTCTTAACTCTGTTATCCCAGAGGCACTACCACTGTCGCTGCTGGACTCAGCCTTGGCCAGCAGAGGGTCTGTCCTGGAGCAGCTGGCATTGGATCTCTCGGACATGAGGAAAGCTTCTTGCAGATTCTCACAAAAGCCACCCCTGTACCCCTTGTGCTACCAAAACCTTGCCATACAAACCAAACTCACGCTGCTCACACTACTTATTGGGGCAAAGTCGTGTTGTCCCTGGCATTGTGCTGGTGCAATGTCTGGGAAGTTTACTTGTTGGCACAGGACTAAGCCTGGAGTTGCTACCAATGAGACAATACAGATGGTTTCTGGACAGTGTTTGAGGCCATGCTCTAACCCTGTTTATTTCACTTCTCCTGATATCAGTCACAGAAAAGAAGTCACAGCCAGGAATAATGGAAGAGGCAGGCAAAGCCATCTGTGTTCTGTGGGACTTGGCCACCCCAACAGTGGAAGAACGAACAACATGTTTTAAATACGTTTCCTCATCTGCGAGGGCAGTGTTTGTATTCTGCTTTAAATGAGGCTTCTTGGACTTAAAACTCAGGTGTCTCAAACTGCTATAGACCTTCCTGTTCTTTCTAAACCCACTCATGCCTGTGCCTTCTGCTGACAGCTCACCCTGCTTTCACTTGTAGGCAAAGTTTGGTTCTCACACAACCTCTACACAGCCCACACTTCTGACCCCATGGAGGGATTTCTATGCATAACCACAGAAGGCCATAGGCAGATAACCCCTGCTAATATATTTGGGGTTTAGAATAACAACAACAAAACAATAGTTCCAAATTCACCAGTGAAGATCATTTTCTAATGAATTTGAGTTCCGTAGGTGATTGAATTTTCCTTTCAACTATGGCACAAGCTCAAGTTCTTGTTAGACATCACATAATCCAAGCACATGTTAGCCATTTTACAAACGGTATTATTCAAAGCCGGGAAGCCTTCAGGAATATTCACACCTACATGTGTTGTGGTTTAACCCCAGCTGGCAGCAGAGCACCATTGCAGCTGCTCACTCACCCCCACCCTCTCTGGTCAGGAGGAGAATAGGAAAATCTTCAGCCTCTTGGGTTGAGGTAGGAACAGTTTGAAAATTCAACAAAAATGAAATATATTATTAATAATAATAATTATGATAATAACAGTATTTGTAATTAAAAAGGAGAGGGAGAGAAATAAACCCCCAAAAAACAAGCAGTGCTGAATACGTTTGCTCACCACACACTGACTGATGCCCAGCTGGTCCCCAAGCAGTGATCAGCCTCTTCTGGCCGACTCCCCACAGTTTAAATACTGGCCATGATGTTCTGCTGTATGGAATATCCCTTTGGCCAGTTTGGGTGAGCTTCCTCCCAGGTACTTGTGCATCTGCTGGCTGGCGGAGCACGAGAAACTGAAAAGTCCCCGATTCAGAGTAAGCAGTACTTAGCAACAACTAAAATGTCAGTGTGTTGTCAACATTAAGATATATTCTCATACCAACTTCAAAACACATCACTGTACCAGCTACTCAGAAGAAAATTAACTCTATCCCAGCTGAAGGCATGACAAGAAGAAAGAATAATTAAAAGAAAGAAGTCTTGGCTATGATGTTGATATTCCACTGCCTTATGGCATTTGAACATCAAAAACCTCATGACTAAGGCATTTAGAATTTGTGTTTCTTTATGTCACAACCCTCTTCTTCCCTAGAAAGATCACTAATGTCATCTAAGATACCCTAAAGTATCTGACACATGTACGTGCAACTAGAGATTATGACAAAAGACCTATGGGAGACAGTGCCCTACTGGACCAGAAGTGGGTGGCCAGGTGTTGCCACTCTGCAACCAAATTGAGCCTGCAGTCAACAAATGCCATGAATTTTAGAGAGCTGATGGGCTGTCCAGAGATGAGTATCTATTTTAGGGGGAACTGAATGTCACCTGAAGGATGTTTCTTTCCTCAGCCTAGGTGTGCACTCTGATAAAATGTGAACCTGCATCAAAGGTGTCTGAAGTCAGTGACCACTTACTGATGGAGGGCTCAGACATGCATGCAAATACACAATATGCTCCCCTAAGCCCTACTTCCTTAGGAGACTGGGCTATAAACACCACTCAGAGTTTCCATAATTATTTTACCATTGCTGTTGGTTCCCTGTCCTACTCTATTGATGGGAGAGGACAGAGACCTTTTATGGCAGCCCCAGTGACAGAAATTCAGTGGATCTGCTGTAAGACGAAGTCTGGGTTTAAAGTGCACAAATGACATCATTGGTGACAGGTGTGCTTCCCAGATTGGCACACAGTATTTGCTAGGAAAGAAAGTAAGTCTGCACGGAATTATCTCTCTGAAGACAGCACTACAAACAGTTCTGTTCTTTGAGATTCCACCTGGTGGGTCTTCTGCAAGAGCATAAGTGTGTTGGTTTAGACTTGTATGTCTGAAATCAGAAGTTAACTATTTAAGTTTCTTAATTAACCATAAGGGACCTCTGTAATGCTGTCTTAGTTGTTGCTGGATAAAAGAATTGTGAATGTGTTGCTTTAATAATAGAATTGCTGTTAGTATACAGCAGGGAAGGAAAAAATGGCAGAAATAAAACCATTAATCACAAATCGGTTGTTCAGAGAGAATTCCTCAGGGAGAAGAAATAGGAACGCTAAAGAAATTATAGATGTTTAAAGATGTTTGAGGAGAAGAATAAGTGGCATTTTCTGAACGATATGGATAGTATTCTAGCATAAATAGTACTTTAGGACGCACTAGGATGATCTAGGATAAATAGTATTCTAACAAATGTCTGAAAAATTTAGACTTCTCTTCCTCAACATCAAAGGAATGAAGCCTCAGTAGAACAACACACAACAGACATATGCATATACATATTTTATGGAAGATATATATATATATATTTAAATGGTTGTGTCAGTATACACAGCTACATCTACAGTGTATGTATCCATGTATATAAACTTTTGTAGAAAGGTATTGTTAACTTTTTTTTTTACCTTACTGATATTATATTTCTAACCATTGGTACTCAGGAAGGAAAATTGCAGCATCAAGATTGTCAATGTCCTTTTGGCTAATAATAATAATAATATTAACAACAATGATAATACCATCACACAGCACTTACAAAGTTCACTGTAACATTCGTTCTCAAATGTTGCTCTCTTTCTTACAGACCTGGACAGTTTGTTTCATAGCTTTTTTTCATGCTCTGCTTTTGAAGTGAACATTTGCTTTCTGAGAGTGTCCTAATGGGGCTGAGAAATTTGTTGAAATACAGTGTTGGAAGGCAAGGTTAATATGGCTGCTATAATGCTTTCGATGCAACAACTTTTAATCTGAAAATATTAGAAAAGTCTCATACGTTTGGAGTTTTTAAAAAATATTTCAGAGGTTCTGTAGGAGGTTTTCTCTTCGGTTGGGTTTTGGGATTTTTTTCAGTGTGTGGGTTTTTTTTTTATGGTTGGTTGGTTGGCTGGTTGGTTGGTTTTGTGGGGGGTGTTGGTTTTGGTTTAGGTTTTTTTGTGTGTGTGTTTTTTGGGTTTTTTTTACCAGTGTATGAGTCATAATGAGGATATTTTGCAGTAACTTACTGCTGTGGATAAATGTACCAAGCACATTAAACAAGTGTTGCTACTGTTCATTTCAAGCCAGCTCATAATCTGTATACTCATTCAACTTTTTTCTCTAAACAGTATACATCATTCTGAGCAGCTTCTATAAACAGACCAAGGTCTTCTTGCTATAGCAACACACCTCCAATAAGTGAATTTTCTGGCTGATTAAACAGAGGAACAATAACATTTCTTAGATCCAGGATACTTGTGTCAATAAATATCTGCTGGTGCTAACCCCACAGCAAGGTCCTCATCCATTCTTAGGGTGTGATGGATGCACAAAAAACAGGGGGAAAGGGAGAATGATAACAATGGCAACAACTGTATGTTAACTGGGGCCTTTCCCAGTATACACACACACAACCACAAAAAAAAAAAAAAAAAAAAAAAGTTGTGGAGAAAAGTTCTTTCCTTTCATCTGAGTTATCTGCAATTTGGATATCTACCTCTAGATAGGTGGGCTAACTCTGACATAAACTTATGAAGTAGGCCAGATGAATGCTACTCTGTTTCCTTCCATTTATACTTATAAAAAGACAGTAAATAATCAGATTGAAACTACACATTTACACTTTAAAATTAGGCAATATGAATCCCATGGTTTCTGTGGGTGTGCCTACATTTTCCCATCTAATTTTGCTTCCTTTCTTTTTCTCTTTCTTACTGCTATTTGACCTGAAATACCAGCAAACTTTGGGACTCAGTAGGTTACTTCTATTAAGGCCAAAAATTATAATTGTTACCTATAGGTGCACAAGGGGATGCAGCCTTGTTTAGTGCAAAGGACAAAGTGATTTCTGCTCAAAGCTGGTTAGAATATTTTTCACCATTGCTTGAGTGCTTTTAAATGAACACTGTTATTTTCCTTAAAATGGACTATTTTCAATAAGAGAAGTACTTGCTTAGATGAATGCTGTCATGACCAACTATTTAAAATAACTATTTTTCAGCTTGAGAGATTGACTTGAAATTTCAGTTAGAAATCCAAATGATGTTTTATTGGTTTGCAATGCTTGTATGTGTTCTTTCAGGTCAATGCCGTCTCTGTGTTTGGCCTCCAAATTTTCAATTTGTTTCAATGCCACACATGCTTTGTTTTGAATAAAACCAAACAAAGCAATAGTTTGGCCCTTGATGAACTTAGAAAAGTATTTTAAACTAGGTAACTTTAAATGAATCATAATTATCTTGGTACCTCAGCTGAAGTTATATGTATCCCTAGGCCTTTTACTGGGATTAAATGTAACCCTTGCATCCATACATACAGGTGATCCTTAAATGTGCAGAGAAATGGATTTAGAGCTATGCATGTAAATGCTTGAACCACTGAAGCATAAAACAGATAAACCTGGCCCATATTTGTTGAAACAGTGTAAAATGAAACATAATCATGTGGAAATATTTTTGTCTTTTAAATGACAACCTTGACTTGACAATGAATCACATTTCTTTCTATACATTCTTTTGTTTCTAGCTCCGAGCAAAGTTTGAAAGTGCCTTCACTTAAAACTAGCGTAGGGGAGGAGGAAGAGGTAAATTCCGCAGCTGAAGGTGGACAGAAGTAGCATTTCTTTGGCAGCAAAAGTCAGTAATTTTTGTTTGGCAAAAAGGGATGCTTGCATTTGCACAGATATTTGGATTATAAAAAGCAGCCCTAGCAGAAATGAATGAATAGACAGCACACAGGTGAAGTCTGAATGCAAATCAAATTGCTCTGAAATGTGGAAAACAATTGTCCTCAGATTGGATGCAGTCCCATATTGGATGCATTTAACTTTCTGGACTTAATGAGTCATATGGAACCAAATGAGAATACCCATGTGTATGAAATTAAGATCTGAGTATTTAAAATGATATCACCACAGCAGTTCAGATCAGTAGTGTTTTAAACTTCAGCATTTTCTTTCAGGGAGACACCATTACAGTTTAAAAGTGTTGGCAAGCTTGAAAATAAGGTATTTAATTCTTAAGCAAATAAGATTTTAGTATCATCAGCTCCTGACAGAAATCCCTAATTAGTTTATCTTTTGCTTATAATGATATAGTATATCCTCTGCTTATGAAGGGAAGAGTATATATCAAGTGTGCGGGAGTAACAACAGAAAGTTTTAAATATTTAATATGTATAAATGACTGCATTATTTTTATTCCAAAACTGATGTCATTCTAGAGCCTTGTCCAGACCTATTTGAGAATTTCCGTTTGGGGCATTTCAAAGTATCTGAGAAAAACATTTCTATCTGAAAGTTCCTGGAAAAGGACATTATAGATCCCAGGGCCAATACACATCTAGAGATTGTGGGAGATGCTCATAAATCAAAAGAAATGAACAGATGAAATGTCCATTCAGCTCAGTTGATGGTAGGAGTACTCAGCACCTCTGGAAATTAGCTTGCTTACCAGTTGCCTAAATAAGGATGGATTGGTGCTTTGAAAAATGCGAGCTTAGTAAGTCAGTTCTGTAAACATTCAGCAATGTTTGCTACAACATTTCCATCACCCACTACAGTCAGGGAGGAAATAGGAGCTCTGGAACAACTGCAGATTATGCTTCTAGATTGGTCCTGACACACACTGCATCTGGAGGCTTGCAGACTTGGATTCTTGTCTTTTCCAGAGCTTTGTTAAACTCAGTGGTGTACAACATCATAAACTTCTTGTTTTCAGGACTAGAAGCCAAATTTTATGGAGAACTCCTTTTTCCACGTGGAAGGCCTTCCTTCTAGGACAGTTTCAAACACAGCAATCAAGCTCTGTTCTGCTCCTCCAGTGGTATTGTACAGATTAGAGTGGCAGTGGTGAGCATCTTTCTCTCTGCTAACACAAGTAGTGAGGAGAGTTTTACAAGACCCATCAGGGAGTGTTGCAATCCAGGCATACGCCACAACAAATTGCAATCACTCTGAGAGCAAGTGATTTCTCTGGGGACTTCAAAACACATGGTGCAGTGCGGTCTTTGGCACTTAAATCTTGCCTTACTTCAATCAGTGGGAATAAAGTCAGAAAAATTAAAATAAAACTAATTTAGATTAATGTAATCTCAGTGATGAAGGTATATGCTCAAACTTCAGGAAATTGTTTTTTTCAGCCTTACATCAGCTCAGCTGTTTTGCATATGCTGGCCTTGGTTAGTTCTGCTCTGTTTTGGGGAATGGATGTTAGTATGTTTTTAATAATTGTTTCGAGATTTACAATTGATACGTATACTTTAATACTTTTGATAACATAGTATTTATTCTTAAATCTCTGGGAAGGTGGCCATCCCTCCACTCTTGTGTGGGTAAACCCAAGTTTATGTACGTGCATGAAAATATGCATTTTATGTTGTGGCTATGGCTCCTCAGTGCGATCTGGAGGTAAAGAACCTATTTACCAGGATCATGCTGTACACTGGGTAGGATGACTGCTACGAGAGAGCAAGCCTGTGGCTCTGCTCACGACCAGGCTTGTAGCACTGGGGTTCCACCGAATGGCCAAGGCTGGCAGGCACCTCTGGAGAGGGTCTAGTCCAGCCCCCTGCTCAGGGCTGGGCCAGCCACAGCGGCTGCTCAGAGCAACACCCGGTCCGGTTTTTAATACCTCCGCTGATAGGGACGCCATGGCCATTCATGTCAACCTGCTCCACTAAAGACACTTTTTCTTACGTTTAAATGGAATTTCCTTCATTTCAGTTTGCGCCCTTTGTGTCAAGCCCTGTCCCACTGTGAGAAAGAACTACTACAGTACTGACAAGTCGTGAGAAAGAACAAGGCGTGGCTGGAGAAGGGGGCCATGCGGAGGTAGGGCGGCACTTTTCCTGGACAAACACCCTTGTTCTAGTTCCAGGAGATGAGCACAACAGAGTACAGCACAAGCACGGCAATGACGAAGTCAGGAAGTGGGCATGGACTGCAGAGGGGGATCAAGACCATCCAAGCCCCCCAAAGNGGGCCATGCGGAGGTAGGGCGGCACTTTTCCTGGACAAACACCCTTGTTCTAGTTCCAGGAGATGAGCACAACAGAGTACAGCACAAGCACGGCAATGACGAAGTCAGGAAGTGGGCATGGACTGCAGAGGGGGATCAAGACCACCCAAGCCCCCCAAAGCCCTCCGACCCATTTCCAGAAAGGTCTGAAAGATCGGACTGCATGTGGTAACTAATTTACATGGGAAGTGAGAAATCTGTATTCAGGGTGGAGAAAACCTATCCATAAAAAGGTACCCTTCTGAAGCCTGGGCAACGACCCACAGGACCACGAGTGGGATCAATGCTGGAATCAGGACTGGTGATATCCCCTATCTTTTCCTCTTTCTTTCTTTCTTTCTCTCTCTCTCTCTTTCTCTCTGCCTCTCTTTAACTCATCTCTTCCTTTCTCTCTTCCCTTTCACCCTACCCTTATATCCAAAACCCACTAAGCCGTGTGCTTACATGATAGGTCAGGCACTAACAAAACAATTTCCACGCCAAGCGAGCAACTCACTAATGAAACTTTCTGATTGTTCGCGGACCCTGTGACTTCTATCGCTCCTTTGGACCACGAGCGTTTACGACGCTCGAGCCCTCCCTGCTCCTTTCGGGTGGGACACACGCCCACCAGAGTCCCGCGCGGCGGGGGAGAGGAGAGGCTTTGCCGCCGGCGGTCCCGCCCTCCACGGCCGTACCACCCACTCCCTGCGAGTGCCGGGAAGGGGAAGAGGCGGAGCGGCAGCGCTGCGTGACTCATGCCGCTCGCCCGGCTGCCGCCCGGCCCCCTCGCGGCGCGGCCCGCCCTGCCCGCCATGTTGCGGCGGCGGCGGC
>VZRR01006742.1:528438-595788 GCA_013398015.1 Oreocharis arfaki | reverse complement strand
GTGCTGGGGCTGCTGCGTGCGGCCAGCCCCCGCCCGGGTGTGGCAAGGCCGGTTTGGGACACGGCCTCTACACGAGGCCCCGCAGGGTACCCTCTCTCTACTCTCCAGGGACCCCGTTCACTCGCTGGATCAGTGCGTTTTCTTTGGATGTGGTATTAGGGTTTTGCCAAGGGCTCTTGTCACGGATGTCGCTGATGGGGTCTCGCTGTCCCCTCTCCGGAGCTGGCGGCCCGCCTTGCCTGCATCCCCTCAGTCCATTCCTGCACTTCTTGAAGGAAACGGCTTCGTGCCCTAAGCCACAGCTGTCAAACAGACTTCAGTCCTAAGCCAGAGTGAGATCTCGGCTCTTTATTCTGCAGCAACAGAGCTCCACATGGCAGCTCCGCAGGTGCAATAACCACCAAGGCCTTAAGCACTGTGTAGCGTAGGCTCACTCTGTCCCACTCAGCCGTGAATCAGTGGGGAGAATGCCAAGACACTAAGAGGAAGGAGACATAATTGTCTTTTTCTAGTTTGGTTTTTAAGGAAATACGACTTCTGTGGTTATCTGTGGGCAGGCTTTGTACTGTGGCTATTTCTTAGCCCACGCATTACTTAAAAGTGTTAATAACCAAACCTGATCAAAAGGAGGAGTTCTTTGGAGTAATATTATGAGCTTTGCCTGTGATGATGTGAGAAGTGCTGTAAACTGCACCACTGAAGGAAAGGTATAGCAAGAGCTTCGTTCAGCAAAGGTTGAAAATAAGGCAGGAGCTCAGTCTTGAGACATACACCCATGGGAAACCAGGCTTCTCTAGTTACATGAGAAACAGAACCAGTCGTTATGATTTCACTGATTCCTCTCTTCCTCTGGTTTTAGCTTTTTGGTTCCGCTCCTTGGTATCTGACATGCTTGATGCCTAAGAAAGGAGTTTATAAAGTGAGGAATTCCTTCTTTTAGTGCTGACTCTATACAGACTAGGATTTAAAGCTGAATCTTGTATCAGATGACTGGCTATGCCAACAGATGTCCGTACTGTGCAAATATTTACAAATATGCTTAGCTTATGCATGAGTAGTCAGTTCTGTGCAGTAAGTTAAATTCTTCAGTAAGTGTTTGCAGGATTGGAGCCAGAGCTTGTAACTTTCATGAAGCCAGACAGTTTGTATTACCAATTATGCCAGCACAGCTCTGACAAAATTTGTATAGTACTCCAGACCTGTAAGAAAGTTTATTAAGCCTAAGTTGAACTTCAAAGCACATAGTGATTTTTTTAAAAAGTCTGTGGCTGATAAGTTCAGAACTCCACAGTTGATGAGACTTGCCAGCCGTATGATACGAATGAAACTGCTGAAATGAAACATTTAATGATTTCAGTTTGGTTTTAGCATTATTTTCAGAAAAGAGGCTTTTTTGAGTTGACATGTTATCACTTTTCAGACTTTTGTATTTCTTAACTGCTTTGTTGAATGAATCTCAGAAATTTTTGATTGGCTCTTTAGCAGAATGTGTAGTAGGAAGACCTGATTACTTTCAGGAATGAAGATGGCTGCAGCAGGATTTAGAACAAAAATGTCCTTTGACAGTTAAACTCTATTCATATGACAATCAGTATCTTCATAATAGCTGTATGGCATTATGCTACACACATAAAAACAACTGGTGCAAATAAGTACAGGATCTGTTTCTGGATGTGAGTTGAATGCCATTTGTTAGTGAGTCTACCAGCACCTTCTGGTTGTAGGCAGCCTGTTTATGTTCTTGTATCTGTGGCCATTGTCCTAAGCATAGCAGGAGGAAGAGGCAAGGTGTGGTTTCATTCCAAGCAAGAAGCTCCACAACTTTTCTTGAAGTAAAGGCACTTTCTGAGGTCTTGGTTTCAAGTGCTTAAGTTAGTTTGAACTAGTCACCTGGGTAGCTTGTCTCCTAGAACAGCTTGAAAGGCTCATGATATACACCATCCTGCCCAACCTAACAGCATCTCCACTTGGGTGTATGCCATTTATCTTGCTTTGATTGTGGCGTCTTAGAAGGTCCTGTATGGATGGAGATGGTGACTAGTTCTACAAGGAGACTAGATATCTTGGTCTAAAAAGGAATGAGATCTGTAAGGAGTATAGAAGTAAAACAATGGGAACTGAAACTTGCCTTTTTAAGTGTCAGGATTTGTCAATGATTCGGACTTAGAACAAGGCAGCGATATAGCTGGAGGTCTGGGTGATGGTGCACGTGTGGCTGTAATTCCTTAGTTACTGTGTTCTGAGAATCCATCTGACCGTGGTTTTACTGCCGATGTGACATGTAGAAACACTTAGCTGTGAAAAGCACTTGTAAAGCAAAAGTGAGACCCTTTCTTACTTGGCTTTCAGTGACTGACAGCATCAGATTGTTGCCAAACACGGCAGCTAGGGAGCACACAGATTTAATTTCCTGGTTGCCATAGAAAGTGAGCAGAGTATGCTCATTTGCTTTAGTATTGAAGGTTATGAAATTCCTACTAATGTCCTTGTTTCAGTACACATCTATATGCTGTTACGTTGCATGGACAATAAATTCCTGCTCTGCCATTCAGAGCATGTGTGAGGACTGAGGAGATAAATTTCAGTTTTATTTCTGGTTTCGTAGTTTTTATATTGGTTTCAGTGTTCTGGAAACAGCTCAGAAACAAGGAGTTTCTTCTGTCAAGTAGAACTGCCCATGTTCTCTGCTGAAGTCGTGATTCTGGCTAGAGGAATAATGCAGTCAGTGTGGGGGTTTTTTAACCAATGGTGTGAACTGTTTTTAGAGGGACAGACTGTCACTTTCTGTAGCAAGTGATTAATTCTGTCATATTTCCAGTACTGTAAAAGTTTGATAATTAGTGACCACCTCATGCCTACAAACCACAGACAGAGCTACAAACCATGTGCTCAGCAGCTACTTTGTGTGGTTTGTAGAGGTGGGTGAAGGTGAGGAGGGGAAGCGGTGTTGACTGAGCTGAGAGACTGAGCTGATGTTCCATCAGCAGGCCAGTCTTCCTGTGCTCCATTTCAGTCACTATTTGCCTGCATTCAATCTCTCCTACGGCATTCTTTCCTTGTCTACTGTTATTATCAGCAGGCTGGTGACAGTCTTTGCCTTCACCAACCCTTCTGCTACCCCAAGAAACTTGGGCTGTTTGGCATGGGAGAATCAAACAAAGGGAAGTCCAAGTAGGAAGGGAAAAGGAGAGCCTCAAACAGTCGTATCTGAGCTGACTGCTTAGCAACTTCTAGGTGAGATAGCGTGTTTTACCGTTAGAAATGGTGGCTTGCCCTTGGCCTGCTGAGAGGTCTGGTGATGGTGTTTCTGCTGATACTTGCCTTTTTTTTGTGTGAAGACAGGACAATTTGACATGCAAATAATATCATATTTTTGTTTTGTTTTTATACAAAGCATAATGGTTCCTTGATTGGGGGTTGGACCACCAAAAGCAGGACAGAGAGGAAAGCCAGAAGTGGTGGGAGAGGAGTTAGGAAGTGCTGGTCTGGTTGAGGAGGTTGGGTGAGAAGAGGGTGCTAACCATGTTAATCGCTCCAAAAAGGCTGGAAGCCGCTGATTTACGTTTTGCAGCCTTATCGGGGATGTGTAGTGAAAGGTTGAGAAATGGATGTGAATGGCCAGGAGACAAAACAATGATCAAACAGGAAGTGGGTAGATGGAAGGATTGGCCATGTGGAGGGAGGTGACAAGGACAGAAGATTTGGGCGTGTTGGTAGCAGTAGAGCTGTGCATGCTGGGCTTGAAATGGAGTCAACTCCTCAGGTGGTTTCTGCAGTTGCAGATTAACTGTGCAGTGGATATTCAGGCACCACATTCAGCCTGGGGCAGGCTCGGCTCAGAGCTAGCAGTTTATTAGTTCAAGCGCTGTGCCATGTTAACGCATCTCTGCTGTTTCCAGAACCAGCTTTGCCTTGCAGCTGCTTTCAGGCAGTGTCTGAACTAATAAGTCCTGATGGACCAAGCTGGCTCTGTGTAGACCCGCTTGGGTGTTTCTGTGCTGTGCTCCTTGTTCCAGGAGATTTTATTAGCTTGGCTGGAAATCTGGATCTGAGCTTGCTTTGTGCAGAGTAGTTGACATCGATGGTTAAGAAGACCTCCCGAATCTGGAGCTCTGGAGGAATCATGGTACAGAGACACCAAAGTGCTAATGAGTCCTGAAGGACCCACACAGGCTTCATCGGTGGATGGCTCAGTTTCCAGATAGTGCTTTTCTGCATTTCTTGTGGTACTTGGGTAGTCGAGGCTGTTACATTACCCATATATCCAAGCTCGCCTTTATCCTTGAGAATGCAGAAATTCCTGTGCAGGCTTTCTGTTGTTAGTCTAGCTACGGAACAGGTACCAGAGAAAAGCAGTAGCTTCTGTGGATTAAACCTTGGCTCTCTCGTGGCTACAAAGTTACTAATGATGTGCTTTGGTAGAGCAGATTCTGTCTGTATTTACTGAGTATCCGTGTACTAAAAAAAAAAAAAAAACCTGCTACTTTTTTATGTGAATATAGGAAATTTCTACTCGCCTTTTGAGCTGGGCCCATGGAACTGCTATTTTTTTATGTGATCTCTGAAAATCATAAGAGCTAGAAGTTATTTTCTAGACTGAGAAATACTGCTGAGACCCCATCTAATTTTAGGGCTATCTAAATCTAAGGGCAGAGCTTTGGAAAACTCTTGAATACTGTGGTGAAGTCACTGGGTATGACATAGATCTGGTCTGGGCTCTGTATAACAAATAAACATTCTTATATAATGGCTTCAAACCAGTCTTACCAAAATCACACTAGCTGCTTAACAGGATTGGTGTGAAGGACAGGCTCTTTTTCAGTATTCCTGAGGGATAGGTGTTATGTCAGAACTGGAACTATTTATATCCTTCACTGGTTTTAGCAAAGAGGTCAGAAATTGGAGGCAGTTTTCTAAGTGTGGTGTTCCACTCTACACGTAAGTTAAGACTGGTATATTTAATATGTTCTGTCTTCATCTGCATTAAGAAAATAAGTAGGGGTTAGCTGCATGCTGAAAATTATTTTCAGCCTTTATTTTTCTGAACTAGACAAGTTTAGCTGAGCACATTTTTTCAGTCTGTTGTTTTCTTAAACAGTAAATTGATTAGCTCTTTTATTGTTTTATGGGAACTGCCGTATGAATAGAACTGGAAGGGTTGCAACGGGGGAGAGAAGTTTAAGAATCCTATTATTTTTAGGAATTACTTATTCAAAAATAAAAAGAGCAGTTTCAAATTAGACTTGGCAAATTGTTTGAACAAATCTCATCTATGCCAAAAGTCAGATGGAGGCAGAAATAAATGGACTGTGATGCCGAACCATGGGGCATCAGCACACATTAAATTAATCCTTTGTCCTTTCAGTTGAGACTAAGGAACTTTTGTCTCTATGCAGTAACTGAGGAAGTATTTGACTTGAAAATTTTGGGTCATAGTGAGAGAAAGTGTCATAGCAGAAGCAGCTGTGGAATACTTAATGCATGAAAGTAGTTTGCTTTAAAAACAGAAGTAGATAGGTTTTGCATTATTTTTTTTTCCATCCTTGCACTTTGATACATGCTTTCATTTAGTGTTTAAAAAACAATTCAATTTATCTGCTACGAAATACATCACACTGCTAGGCTGTTAGGGTACTTGAATCAAAAGTTGTAATGAGTGTCAAAATTGAGCAGAATAGTTGAACATTAATACTTTCCAGAATAATTTAGGTAAAAACTTGGAAATAATGTTTATGATAAATAAAAAAGTTGGTTTTTTTAACAGCTGAGTCAAAACATAAGAAAGCCTATATAAAATATGTGCCCATGTTTATATGCCTTTTTAATAAGGTGAATGCGAATACACTTATTTTAGAAGTTAGCATTCTGTGGGCATATTTTACTAAACCTCCCCCTAAACTGGCATTTGCATCTCCTGAACAAAGCCTTTTGCCTGCAGGTAATTTGCACTATTTCTTCCATGTCATCTCCTAAAAGGCATGCTGAGCTCTGCTGTGAATAAAGCAGATATAACTGGCAAGCTAAGGAGCCAGAAGGAAGCATAGCAAATAAAATAACTGAAAAGAGATGTTTTAATGTGTAACACCATCTCCCACTTCTGCTTTCTGCCATCTGGCTTGGAAGAGACCAGGCTATGCCAACTTAGGCCTCTCTGCACATGGGAATAGGGCTGATTCAGCCAGTAATACAGCTGCACCAGTGCTGACCCTATAAATATTGAGAAGGGAAGTCTGTAGCTTTTATTCTTTCAAGTGATAACCAGTTCTTGAACTTCTCAAGACTGACCTCCCCTTTATTCAGCTGAAACACTGCACATTCTGCCAAGCATCTAGACTTCAGTAATGGATGAATTAGTACTGTCCATTGCTGTTATTGAGTCCATGAACATGTTTTGGGGTTTTTTTTGGCCTAAGAAGTGCACTGTGCCAGCATAAGGGGAAGCCAAAAGATGCTCTCAGGCATAAGTCCTAAAATTTAGGTGTATTGCATAGCTGTGTCCTGGAGCAGAAGACTATTCAGACCGTCTAGGAGCATTTCTTTGTGAAGTTGTGGTTGAGATAGAAAACAGTGCCATTTTTAGATACTATCTTTTATTGTAGAATGTTCTAAATTATGACACATTAAACATTATTTCCTTAGGGCACCAAATAATGAATAACTAAACTGATAACTAATGATAACTAAACTGATAATCATTCTGGCTTTTACAATAGGCATGGGAAAAGTCCCCTTAGTGAACTGTGTACTATGTACAGTCAAAGAAGGAGGAAGGTGGTGAGGTAACATCAAGTTTACGTAACTGAATAAAAATTAAGATATTTCCAAAAATCAAGTGTGGGCAAATACTAACCCCTGCCCTCTATGTAAGCACCTGCAAAATATTGGCTGTTTGCAGAGGTGCTGTTCAATGCTCCCCTGAGTATTGTGAGCCAAGGAAGCAACAGTGTAGTCCTGTGGCTCATCTCCTTCTTTCTCAAGTCTGTAAATTCGCGTATGATCTGGTTTTCTAGTTAGTGTGCACTGGTCAAAGACACCAGTGTCACATATGGAGTGGGATATATTCTATACCATCTGCTCCTGCCATGGTTTCTTTCTCTTGTTCCAGGGAGCTTACTGATGGGGTTGAAAATTACTTCTTCATTGTGGCTGGTTATTTCCCAGCTGGATCAGTGAACTGAGCTGACTTGCTGTGGGGCTGTGAGACTGCTAGTTTTGGTGGAAAAAAGCAGCAGAGATGCAAAGCAAGAAGGAAGGAGGGTTGGGGACCCCAGGACTGCACTTTTCTGTGGCCTGTGATCTTCGGTCATTTGAAGCCATTTGTGAAACTGTATCCTCAGTCTGTGCATACCTGAATTCATTTATTATGCTTACAGTTAATTACCTTTTAACTTACAAAAATTATCAAAAATTTGGGTATACAAAGTACTGGATTTATTAATTAATTTTCACTGGGCTTTTTTCAGGGCATGCTGCATGACAAAGGACATGGGCACTGAATTAAAGCTATTTTCTTCAGGTTTGAGATTCTAAAAAGAACACAAGTAAAGTGTTTATTAGATCTAACCTATCTGTACCCTTAGGCTACGTAGTTTAAAGTCTTCAATAAAATGTCTGTTTAATGGGCTCCATCATAATGTCTCCATCTGACACACCTTTCATGCACAGTTAGAAGTTAAGAAGGGAATGGAAAAGACTTGTGTAGGTGACGTATGGTTTAATATCTGTTTTTAAATGAAATCTTAACTTTATATTTCCAGACTTAAATAGTCCTTTTTCTTTGCAGGGTGGTGGTGTTTGGGAAATTTGTGCTCTCAGAGGGTTTTTTCCTCTTACGCAATTGACAGATATTTACAGCCTTTTTGCTTGCTTGGCTGGCAGCTTTTTGCATGGGAATTCCATATAACTTGATATTAGTCTGTTATATATAGTATTCTATAAGCATTTTTTTAAAAGAAAAGGTGAATAGACTTTGCATTATCCGTACTTTCATAGATCTTAGTGGGAGTTTTACGTTGTTTTTCAATTTATTTATATTGCTGTACCAGGTAACACTTTTTCTTTTAATGACCAAATTTATTAGTGCCTCATATCTATCCATTGTGGAAGAAATTATTGCCAGAAATCCTTTGACAGCTGGTCCATTTTCACTTTGTTCTGTTTATGTATCTTACAGAATTTGCCTGGTTGTGTGTCTGACCTCCATGAAATACAATAATCTTTTCTTCTTTTCTGCAATGGAAAGCTTCATTTAAGCTTCCGTGGTCTCTTTTGCTCAGCTTCAGGATTCTGAGGATGTGTCTATAGACTCCAAACTGATGGATACATCACACGCATTTTTAGGTGGACTTTGTGTGGTCTGGTTAATAGTGAACAAACAATAGACAGTAACTTGAGCTAAGGGGACGTAGTTACTGGCCCAGTGTTGGAATTGTCCTGCACTGTGCTTACCTTGGGATTCCCTCCACTGCTATAGCTGTGGTGGTGCTGCATCCAGATCACACTGCAGTGCCAGAGGTGTCTGTAAGCTCAAGGAGACAGAGCCATACACTTGCAGGGGATGATAATAGGTGGAATTAAGCTTTAGGTGGGTTCAGCTGCCTCCTGGAAGTGTCTGCTTTCTGTCTTCCCAGGCAATTTAGAGAATGGCTTGCTGTCTGGGATGCCTCCTTGAGACAGGATTAATTTAGCCCCTCTGTGCCCTTCTATCAGTTTTTTTATTTCATTGTAGTCTGTGTTGTCCTAGGAGAAAATCATGCTGTAATGACACATGTTAGTAAGCTGACCTGACTGTGAGTCACTGATGGTAGAGAGTGTACTCTTCAGAAAGGTCTTACCTTTCTCCGTAAGTATTCTTGTAGATGAATAAGTTTCTCGGGGCTGAGCTATGGGAACTCTTACAATAAGCGTAGTGGCAATCATCTGATGTTTTCCTTTAGAATTTAACAAAACAGCTCTTCCTGTAATATTACTTTTTTTCTGTTTGTCTTCTGTAAGGTGATTTCTTATCCGGATGTGAGCCTTAAAACTGAAAAAAAATTCCCAACCTAGTTTAACTCTGAGTTTTGCTAGAACATGGCTACAGTACTGCTTTTAAAGAAGTCTGTGTTTACTTAGCTGTGAGAGATCTTTGCTGAAATACAAGGACTGATAAATGTAATGGCATTAAAGAAATCCAGTTACCTTTCCTGGCTGAAGTCCAGAACACAAATAAGTTAGGTTTGGACACCTAACATCGAAAATCCCTTGCTCAGCATTTTCCGAGTCATGAAGTATTTAAATTCATATAAATAGGGCCTTCTTTGCCCTTAAGGCCATGTTAATATTGCATCCAGTTTTCCAAGCAGGCATTCTCCCAGTTGCCTTTTTTTTTTGTCTGCCAACTTGACATGTAGTAAAGCCAATCTATAACAAAAATATACTTCAGCTGCCCCTGGAAATAGAGTGGAACATTGCCTACATTTTGAGGAAATTGAGTGTTAAAGAAACTCAAAGAAACCGCTTTTGCCTTTGCCCAGTCCTTCCCTTCTCCTTGTGTGTGCATGTCCCTTCAGGCAAGCCATTTTCCCTGGCAGCTGTTTGGAGAGTGTGACATACACTCTGATCCCATCAGTGTGAGGTACTGGGACAGAAGCCTGCAGCTCAGTCTGTTTGTTAGGGTTTGATCCCTGCTGTCCTCATGCAGTGGTCAACCCCTTGGAGCCTGAGGAGCACCAAAGAGCTCCATGGGCAGTGCTCTTCACATCTCTGGCAGGGCCAGAGGGGCAGAGCAGAGGGTGCTGAGCCTGGGATAGTGTGGGGCAGGCCTGGATGATGGAGGATGGTTATTTGAGTTGGGAAGGTAGAGGATTGATGAGGAAGAGAAGGGACACTGTATCCTTGCGTTTGTTACACTGAGTGTTCCCTACCTACATGAGTCTCCCGGGCTTAGCAGAGATGGATAAATTCAGTGTGTTACTAGCAGGTTAGGAAGAGAACATCTCAACCTAGTAAAGATGTGAACATCATTAAAAACAGCAAATTAGGAAGGATTGTCGACTTAATTGTTCACAAGATGCAACTTCAGGCTCAGCTGGACTCATTCCCAGTGTTCATCAATCTAGGCATGAAGAAAGCAGAGCAAGTGAGCGCTAAAAGTTCCTTTGGGGTTTTTTTTGTTTTGCTTTTTGTTTTAAATTTTGAAATTCACATTTACTGTGTATATTTTAACATGTTCATGTGAAACACATCAAAGTAAACACATGAAGCGTGTTTCTTTCACTATCATTAATCACTTCGATGTTTTAAAAAGTAACAGAAAATACACTAATGTTAAACTGTGGTCAAGAATTGAAATATACACAGCTCTAGAAATTGGAAGGTCGCCTTTGCCAGGGCAAATGTAGCTTGCCAACCGTATGTTTGTGTATCAGCATATGAAGCAAGTCTGGTTAGCAAATACGGACTTTTTCCATTAAAAGCCCTCAACTTACATTGAAACTTTTGGAAGCACTTTTTCAAGCCACCTGAAGACTCAGTTAAATTTTGAAGGGGAGAAGATTACTCTAAATTCTCTGAACTACTCTGAGAACTATTACTCTCCAGCACTTTTATCACTAAACACAGTTGTTTTTTGTGTCCTGCATATGTCTTTATCTGGGCAACTTCTGTTGGTGACACAACTGAATAACAAGGCGTGGATGTGAAGGCTGAGAGTTATTTGGGGCTCTTTTTTTTTTTTGCCCCTGCAGTGTCGGTGAACAGCCACATGTGAGAAGTCTGCTTGTCCTTTTCAGATATGTTGAGGCTTTCAGCCAGGGTGGAGGACAGCTACTTTCAGTTGTTCCTACTTCCCTGTTTGCCAAAGAACTGTACCAGCTCCCTCTTCACAAACCTGCTGGATGTTACTGAAAGGGGAAGGACGATGTGGCACTTCTGTTCCTTTGAATAGTCATGCAGTCTACCTCTATTGCTCCTGTCTGCTTTCCTCAGCAGCACCATAATGCAAACATCAGCCTGATCCCTGTCAGTCCATTCTTAGGGGTCTGGATACTGGTTGTATATGTGAAATGTTTTAGTAATTTTCCTTGCTCTGATGAATGTCTGTATGAAGGGAATTGGGACAGAACTGGCAGTGTGCAGGCTAAGAAAGATGATGCTGTCATGGTGCTCTTTACTGAAATGTGGGAAGTTCTTTTCGTAAATATAAGTTAGACTTTCCCTACAAAGAGAACTTGGATAGAGTATAATTAACTGGGGATACTTATAGATGTGTTTTTTTGTACTTGAGTCTGCGTCCTTGTGGTAGCTGTTTCCTTCTTTTTTCAGTTTCACAGAAAAAATTATACTTTTGTGGCTCTGCTTTTTGTCTTCTGTTTGTTCAAAGATACAGAAAAGAGAATAACTGTAAGGGGCTTAAGCCAGAGGTGCTGTATTTTCTCAACTTCTTTTTCTTGTGGGGGGAATAAAATGCACTCTTTATTTTTCAAGTTTGTACATAACAGATAAATAAGCGTGCATGTTTTTCATAGAAGTAGTGAGTAGAATAAGCTAATTCCTGCATAATCTGACTTCCTGAAAGCTTTAAAGGATCACAGTTTCTTCCCATGTGTATTTTACCTTTTGCACTTTTTTAGTGTCCACATTGTGCTTGGCCTGACTAACCAAAGCATTCTCATTGTCTTTGTGACTAATCAGGGCAGCATATCAGTTCATCTTACTTAACTGGGATGTCAAATTTAGGAGCTCTTTTGCCTGAAGGCTCTCTAGGGGGAAGTGGTTTTCAAAATCTAAATCATCCCCAGGTGCATATCTTTCCTGTGACAGATAGAGAGTGCCAGGAAGTCTGGAATCATAATTTAAGTGCCTTGATCAGGTAGGATGAATTTGGGTTGAGGCATGTAACTTTTAGGCAGATGTGTGTGTGTTTTCAAAAAGTGTCAATCCAATTAATTCTGAATGTCTTGGAGAAGCAGATGTGAAATACTTCACAATTTACTAGTTCATAACTTTTTCCTCTCCCCCTACAGAGGCTGCTATTGACCCCCCTAAGACACCTGACAGCGAACCCTTGTTTACAAAACTGCGCAATCCAAGCACAGGCAAGTTCTGGAATTGTGACATGAGCCTGTTAAAATTCTGGTTGATTCTCTCCACCACCAAAAGATTCATATTTCGCAAAGCTGAAATAATGATGATAGGTACAAGTTTTAGGTGCCAAAGATACTGCTGGTTATGCCAGATAGTTAATGCTGTGCAAACATTTGGGATTTCTTTTATAATTTTAATTGGTTGAACTGTTTATTCATTGGGAATACTGGCAGCACAAAAAAAGGGGTGTAATTTAAGTTCTGTTTTTAAGTGCATTAGTTTTGGGGAGCTTACAGTGTTGGGTGTTGAGTCCAGGCTTTTTTTTTAAATCCAGATTTAGTCTTCTTAGCGTTCATCTTATGCTATAAAATAAATAGAGTTAGAAGAAGTGATTCAGTTGTACTTACCAAGCTTCTTGGGTCTTTTCATTTTTAAATCTAATTTTCTTTTCCTGGCCCAGATCATGGTATCTCTTTTCTCCTTAATAGAGGATGAGGCACTTTGAATTCAAAATACATTGGAAAAACCATCAAATGCAGGCAATACAATGACACCACCATCCCACGGTTACTTTCTTCTAGTCAGATTGTTCTTTTTGCCAAGGATTTTTATTATTCTATGATTAATTAATAATTGGAGTATGAGATACTGCAACAGAAACATCCAGTAAGCTTTTGCTAGGGTTAACATTCTGTTTGAAAAATATTTATGATTGAAAGATGTTTTATGCTTGTTTTTTTATCTTTGCTTAAGCTCGTTTATTTTCTGTAGATACAAGTTTTATGGTTTTGGTCTGAAATTGACTGCTTGTATTTATGTGTATTTACATATATGTGTAACTAAATGGAAGTCTTCAGATACGTTTTAGTTTCACAATACAGAAACCATACTTATTCTTGAAAGAGGAAAATTGTCCAAAATAATAATACAGAATGTAAAATCGCTTCCTCATCCTGTTACCTGTTTCTTGATTGTTCAGATTTACAGTGGGAATATGAAGCCACATCTATTTTCCACCTGTGTTATTGTTTCCTGCTGTGGCATATTGGCTTTGTAGTTTGTTATGTTTCTAAAAGCAAAGATGTTAATTTGTTTTTCTCTGTGTAAAAAGAGATCTGTTTATCTTGTAGAATCAGAGATCTTGGGAAAGTTTTCTGGGAAAAACCTGAAGTGCGATGATTGCCTGGGTGTGTTCCTTTAGAATTTACAGGGCCTTATTTATAGGGCTGCATAAACTTTCAGTTATGTAGCCTGTTATAAATACAAAGTCTGAAAATGGAAGAACTGAGAACACACTATTAATGTATTTTCCTTACCTTTGGGTCTAAAAGATGAGTTGTTGATGCCAGATATTGTATAAATAGGCGCTGAAGGACTCAGCACACTACGGAATTAATGCTAACCACGTTATTAAATAAAAGCATGCTTCGTCCTTTATACAGACAGGTAAAAAGGACAAAATTTCTATCCCTTACAAAGACTATAGAGTAGGATCAGACTGCAGTTCGGAAGTACCATAAGAAACATCGGTGAAGTTGTGAGCAAAGCTGCCCAGGTTCTCTCTCCATCTCTGTCTAACAATACTGTGGTGACTGTCCTTTTAGCATAATGACATAAATTAAGGAGCTGTACTTAGGTAATAAGAAGAGTCCCTTTCCCAATATTTTGTAGCTCACCACTGGATTTGGCTAGCATGCTCACTGGTAGGAGTCTTAAGTTGTTCAGTCAGCACTTCTGTGAGTAGTTTGATGTGGTGCTGATCAAACTGTGGTGTAGACCCTTGTTGAGGGTGCACATGGTAATGATTGAAACCTCTGCTCCCCCTTACGACTACTCGTTGCTCCTCTCCTCCCCTACCCAAAAGAAAAATTATCAGAGAACTGAAATTATATCCTTAAGTGAGGTTAAACATCTGGCCAGCCTTTTGGATAAAGGGGAAAAAATTGCATTATCAGTCATTTTTGGGAATTCATGTGTCTGCCCATTTTAGCTGACCTCCCTCCGCACCTGGGGGTGTCTGCAGACTGAGAAGAGCAGTGCTGATGTCAGCTTTCAGGGCTTATACTGAGGTTTCTCTGAGCCAGCCCGTCATCTGCAAGTCAGTGCAGCTTTGCAATTTATGTGTTTTGAGCAGGACAGCCATGCTGTAGTTGCTCTTGTTTTTTGAAGATGGATTGATAACCAAGATAGAAGCAGTCCAGCCAACAGACTCAGCTGACCACATTTCAGTGGCCCCTTCTGTAGGTGTGGCAACTTCCCATTTTAGATATGGAAAATGCCAGTCCTGTTTGCAATGTGTTTATCACCCTTTCATTGTAACCCAAAACTAATGTGAAATGGTAGAGCTGTGCTATGGGATGACCTAAAATAAAGCTTTCCTTTTCCTTTCCAAACTTTTAAGGTTCTGATGGGCACTTCAAACCAACTTCTTCTAGCTTCCTTGTTTACTTTATACATCTAGCCATACTGAGTCATCGCAATACATTTTGGTGCACGAAAAAAGTATTTCAAATTGTCCATGAAAGGTTTGAAACTTTTGTTCCCCTAACCCAGAGTCTGATATCTTCAAGACAAACGTGATGGAAGGAGAGGGAATTCTCTTGTTTTCCACCTTCCCCCTTCACTATGGAAAAAAGCTGATTTCTTGAGTGATTTTGATTTGGGTTTGCATCAAAGGCTTTGTGTTGTAAGATGAACTATTCACACATCTTATTTATTGATTCAAATTCAGTTTCGTTTATAGAGCTGGTAAATGAACATCTGTATATAATAGTGTTTTTTGTCTGAGCTCTCTTTGTAGTGAGTTTATGTAGAATGTGTGTATGTTTGTGTGTCTGTATGTATATAAGGCACATTCTTCAAACATATTGGGTATTCTTTGATTTTTGTGAAAGCTTACAAACACAAACCAGATTTCTTTTCAACAGGGGAAGCAACCCTTTACTTATTCAACAGTGGTGCACAGCAGCTGTTTGAAGTAAAAGCTTTTCAGGAGGAACGTCGTTCCTGGTTTATAGGTCAGACTGTTCAACAAGGTGAGTTGGAGAATGTATCTTTCCCCCATCTTTAACTAATGTTTGTACACAGACCTTCCCTTTCTTCTCTAGTAAATTTACAGGTGTTTTTCCTAGTTGTTTAAGGCATGCTGCATCATATCTCCACCTTCTGATAGATTCATTTGCCATATGGGTTTAACCAGGGCTGGGGGCTTTGTCATTTCTTTTTAAAAGGTTGCCTTTGACAGCCTCAATTAGACAGATGTTCATTTGTCATTTTTTGAAGGGGGAAGGAGGGATAAGTAATTCAATTGTATTTAAACTGAAGTGCCATAAAATACTTAGCTTTCATTGTCAATCACACCAGCAAGTCCTCTGTATAAGTTAATAAGTATTATCCTATGGGAAGGGAAAAAAAAGGCTTGAAGGCCTTTGCTAGCCAAGCAGAGTGGTGTGCTAGAGCTCCCAGCTCCCAGAATGTATGGTCTTGTGTTCTTTTAACTACCTCTGTAATCCCCAGCCTGAGTGCTGGGTTCTCAGGACAGGCTTGCTGTCTGAAGCTGCCATTTCAGTGCTCTCTCTGAAGTGAGCTGGCCTGTACCATCCTGGGCATTCTCTGATCCTGCTCACCTTTCTGAAAATGAGGAGGAAACCTGTGTAACTGCTTGTGACGGCTTGCACAATCCCTTTTCAGTAAGGATGTTATTGTAGCAGTATTTCTCTGCCAGCATGTCCACAGACCAGCATGTCCATAAGTATTAATTCAGGAGATTTAAGGTATATTTATTTTATTCCTTTTCATTAGAGAAAAGTCCATTTATAGTAATAAATAAAAGCAACCCTTCCAGACACATGCCTTCTTTAACGGTAATGTCCCAAAGTGTGTGCTAACTTTTAAACATCCTCTGCAGGCACATAAAGCAATGCAAGCAGTATGTCTCTGAGCTTTTCCTTGCTCTCTCTTGGGTGTGAGCCAGCAGACTGGGTCTGCTCCCTGCTCCCAATTATGTCCACGTTGTATTCTCTCTCTCCCTTTCTAACCTTTATTTTGGCCCTTGGAAAACAGTTGCCTTAAGGAGTCATGCCCTCAGTTTTCTTTAAGAAGTACGGTGGAAAAATTGTTCCTGAATGTTAGGGCTGCTGTATCTCTGAAATGGTCAGGGAAAGAACAACACAAAATGCTGTGTTTGCAGTTGAAACAAATTATCTGATTATCTGCAGAGAAGGGCAGAGGTCTTTATACACCTCTAGTGAGTCTGAATCTTTAGAACAAAGAAAAAAATTCAGTGGAAAGCAGGTAAATGAAAGCTTTGAGGAAGTGTCTAGTGGGGTTTTTTTTCCTTCCGGTTTCAATATCAAAGCTTTTGTGTTTGTAAGTAGTACTGATACTTGCTTTGCCTCACACATAGCATCATGTTAGTAAGACACATGTTAGGTTGGATATCAGCTTTGCCCAAACCACATTCTTCCCACACAATCTTTTGTTAGTTTTAGGGCCATCATAATAGGATTTCCTTTTCTTTAATTATCTTAATCATGTGACTTAAAACAAAAAGATTACATTTATTTGCTTTTCGTTTGCTAGTTACTGTCAAAATGTCATCAATTATTTGGTCTCATTAGTGAATTTCCTTGATGTTACATTGTTTCCAATTATCTGCAATTATACAAAAGCCTGACTAAGCCATTGTCCTGCAATGAACTCCAGATGGGCAGAGGTGTCTGTTTCGATGGGAGACCATGTTCTTCCTTTGTGTGTAACCTTGAATGCAACAGACTTGAGCCATATTTTCTGATCTGGGTTTGTTTTGTTCCATTGGGAGATTCCGTCACATTCTGCCGTTACTGATGAGAGGCAGCTCTAACTTAACTAGCTCTTGAAATTCTTTCTTGTCCTGCCTGTCTCTTCTGCCAGCACAGTGTTGCCTTGCCCAGTGTTGGAGGTGGAGTATTGCTGAATCTCTCTGGTATCCCAAACCAAATCTCTGCTGCCCCCAAATCTGCCAATAGAGGGCAGCTTCAATTTTGCTGGTTTTCATACAGTCCAGAAAAAACGGGAAAGCTCAGAGTACATCAAGCCAGAAGTCCTGAAGTGGAGCTTGTGCTTTGGTTTGGCAGGCTAGAGAATTGAGTTATCTCTACTTTTAATGTAAAATTACAAATGCAATTTTCCTGTTTGTTTTATTAAAATGTGGGATACTAAAAAAAAAATGCTCTTCACACTCCTAAAAATATCCTAAACCCCCCCAAAAGTCAATATATTGTGCAAGCTTACTTTTGTATTTCTGTCACCTAGATGGGCGCCTGCTGTTCGTTACACCAATGGACCCCTTATTTCTGATACTTTACTACCTCATAAAGGCAGACAAGGAGGTAAGCCTGCTTTACTTTTTTTTTGCCTGGAATTCCCAGGAGAAAACATTATTTCTCCCTTCAGTTCTGCAGAATTTATGTTAATTTTACAAAGAGTGACTTCCATAATAACAGAAATTTAATTTGCATTTAAAGCAGTGTTATCTTAATACCTAGAAGTATTTTTATTTGCATCAAGTTTTTTGGTTACTAAATTATGTTACAAGAGTCAGCTTTCAATCTCAACAAGCACTAATCACCTCCTTTTTTAAGAGAATAAGAGAATCTCTTTTGTCTTTTTGTGAGAGCCTGTCCCAGAACTATTGAATTTTAAATGCTGACATGTCATCAGATCAAAACAAACTAGTGCCCTTTCCGAGGCATCAGTAGAATGGTTATTTTGGGAAAGAGGGAAAAAGAAAGAAAAATTTGGATGCTATGGAGCAGGAAGGAGGAACATTTCTGTGGCAGTTTGAACTTGAAAGGAAACATTGCCTTTTTAAAAGCAGTATTTGTAGAGATGCTGTATCATAGAACAGCAATGGGATGATTGATTATCCAAAAGCTGGGTAATCAATAGATGGCTTCATTGGTTTATGGTGGGTGTAGCAAAACCTCACTTAAATTTCTGAAATATATCAAAAGTCATAGGCAAATTTACTGATTTATTTTTATAAACAGCCTGTGAAAAGAAGGGCACAAAATAAAATGGAAATGTTGGGGTATTTTTGTTTGTTTTGTTTTGTGGAGACTAGAGTTTCACTTTATACATCCTAAGAGTTTTTGCTCTAAAAGAATTTCTACAAGGTTGCTTGCTGTTTTCTGCTTTAGATTGCAAGTGGAGAATGCAGGATAACAGCTTTTTTATGGTGAAGGTATAAAGACTTCCTACACCTTTGTAATAATAACTTATTGTTCTGTAATGATTTTTTAATTATTTAAGGTATAGGGTGTGCAGATACATTCTGTATTTCTGTGGTCAGGATGCTCCACCAGAAGAGGTCATTCCAGAAAGAGTAGTTTAGCTTGTTCCCTAGTCACTGTTTGAATTCATCATCCCTTTGAAAGCTTTATACTAAACTTAAATTAGGGAAGCAGTAAATCTCCTCTCTTTATGTGGAGGGGTGTTGAGGAAGCCTGAGTAAAGGACTGCTGCTGTTCCTGTGCGTGGGAAGAGTCCTGTGCTGCCCTTCACTTTTTCAGTACATTGTTTTCTGGGTTTTCTAGGCAAGGCATGAGGCCAGATAAGTGCACAGAACTGTTCTGGGACCTAAAAAAGGGCAAATGCATTCCTGCAGCGCCTTGCCTAAGTTAGTGTATTCTGCAGTAGAGGGAAGTCTTGTTGCAAGGTTAGCTTGAATGCAGCACAATCACTTCTAGCTTGAACTAATGGATATCACTGGATATCTTAGGATCATCCTTTGCACTGTCCTTGGATTTTGATAGTGTGATGCAGGATTGCTTAGTGTGTCTCAGAGCAGAGCCATCTCCTGTACAGCACCTTTCTTGGCTTAGGCTCTGTGCCCATGCATGATGTAAATGCAGCTGCCTTGCTTTGGGACACAAGCAGGTAAGTTGTCTATAAGAAAGAGCTTATTGCAGTTTTATTTTTGTATCTCCTTGCTCCTTGTTGCCACTGTTATTTTGCCTTTTCCTTTTTAAGGAGAAAAAACCCTTTAAATACTTTCTGGTTTTGCTTTTTGTGTGTTTGGGATTTTTTTCTTCTTTTTATTGTGATTTAACAATAGATGATTACCTTTATTAAGCCTCTGGCTGTTTAGCAAGAGAATTAATTAATAATGGAAGCAGTATACCCCAAGTGGTTTTTTTCATGCTGACCAGTATAATGAGTTCAGCCTTGGCTCCAGAGACCATCCACTCTCTAAGCACGAGAAGCTCACGGAGTCTTTGTACTGATGGGCTAAAGGATCTTTCCAAAGGGAAGGTTGCCAGTTGTGCCAAACCATGCTGAATGATTATGCACTGTTTGGCAATGGCAAAATTTGTTTGATGGTTCTGTCATGTGTGGGGCTATTTAAGTTGTGCCAAAATCACTTTATATCCCTACTCTGGCCAAACTGGAATTGACTTTGCAGAGGTGAAAGGTTAATACTGTGTTCCAGAAGCTGCCCTGCTCCTTTGAGATTTATCTTTGTGGAAGGAAAAGCAAAATTTGAATGGAAGTTATGACACTGGGTTTAATCCAACAGGTTTTGGTCTAAAACACTATTGGCACACACTGACTACTGCGTCTTATGTCATCTTCCAAAAAATCCCGCTGTATTTCACATTAGTTTCTCCCCATGTTGTTTTAAATTTGGCCTTTTAAGTGCAGTGTTTGAAGAGTTCAGCACTTTGCAGGTATTTACTGGCCTGAAATAAATATTTATAGCTTGCTTTGTAATCAGTTTCTGAATGTGTCGTGTGTTACCATTCAAAATACAATCTTCTTTAAATCCTTTATTTTAAAACTGTGGCCATTGCATGCATATATATTTATATATATATGTGTAGTGTGTATATATGTGTCTTAACATTTTAGTAATGCTTTTGTGTTCCCTTTGATGTATTTTCAGCAGCAAGGAAAGTTCCAGCCACTTGATCAAGTTGTGCTAGACTCAGAATACCCTAGCTGCCCATTGCTGCTGAGGTGTGCAGATGTTAAACAGTACATACAGCATGTAACAGAAGAAAAAGGTGAAAAAGAGGGGCGGAGGGGAGGGTGCACAGAAAAAAAAAGACTCAATTTGTTAGTGTCACCTCATTACAAGATAGATTTAAATATTGTTTTTCACTTTACCAAACAACCAAAGTGCTGGCCACAGCTGTACTTTAAAAACAGAAGCTTAGGCTTAGAGCTTGTTGTTGAAGTCTTGTGGATAGAAATGTGTGGGTCTCAAATTATCTGCTGCAGCTCTGAAAAATTCATGCAGTCTTGTTGCTAGGTATCATACAAATGATAAACTGATCAGAGCTGGCTTCTTGACATTATTGCATGTGTTGTGAACTCTCTTTGACTTGGATCAGAATTTTACATCTCTCTAAATTCTTTATTTAGTGTAGAATGGTCTGGAATGGAAGAAGTGGTCCATTTGACTTTTTTTCACCCTTTGTCACCAAGCATTGAAACAATAAATAGAAAAAAGCTTGAGAAGAACAAATATGCTGCTGAGAAAGGAGAACACAAGTTTTCTGGCTTTGCATAATTTAGTGTTGTGGGTTTAAGCTTAAAGACTTAATTGTTTTAAAATACAATACTTGATTGGGATGCATAAGTTTATGAGAGAGAAAACTCAAATGGAAAAAGTTAGCAAGCTATCAATTGTGTACATAGTTTCTTCAACCTTTGTTCAGAATCCCCTTTGGTGTGGGAGCTTTCATTTTATTTGAGGACAATATATGCTTTCTAGGGAAGAAAAAGGAGCATGACATAATTTTCGCAGGTTTGCAGATCTGCAAAAGGTGCAAGACCTCAGTTTTTATTTTTTGGCCTTTAAATAGCATTCTGCTTAGGCTTGCTGACTCCCTGATAGGGAATGGAGATTTCCTTGCATGCACTTGGAGATCTGCAGGAGAAGGTACAGGAATCCTTTCCACCATCAAGTGCAAAACCAGTAAGCTGTCTGATTCTTATCCTCTAGAGCTCCTCCAAAGAGTTGAGTTTAAAGGATAGACTGAAAGCTACAAACATTAAGAATTTGCTTTCATGAAGCAAGCTGACCCTTGTCATTGATATATATAATAAGAAGAAATATTTAAATTATCTACAGATAATGGGGAAGTGGCTAAGGAAAGGTGATGGAAGAACAAAAAGTCTGCTAAGTAAAAGACCAGACTTCCTCCTAGCTGTATAGAACATTAAGGTGTTCGTGTGGCGTGGAAGCTGTAAGTTGATTTAGGTGCACAAGTTTAAGTGTTTCGGGCTTGATATGGTACATATGCAATAAGGTAGGGAAGTTGTGTTTGAACTTCAGAGCAGGACATGTTTCCATTGAAGATGCTCACTGACAAGAGAGAAGAAAATTTAGGTATCAAGGCTGTTTTCACATTCTGTTTGGGACTGGGGTAGTTGGAATTATGTGCTTCCATGAGCACATAATTGTGGAGTAATACTACTATTCCTCCTGGATTTCCAAAAAAACCTACTGTCGCGGATCGACACTAACAATTAGGCATGGACGCAGGTTTCATTCACACGCCAAGGTTTCGGGCCAACGGGCAAAAGCTTGACCCCTCGTTTATTTTCACACTTATATACATATGTACAGACAATCAACAATTAGATGAAGAAGTTAACCTTCTCTAAATTGATAAGATATAAATTCAGTCTATCACCTTTCTCCACCTCTGGAGAAGAAATGCAAAACAATTCTGAAAGTACAACTTAGAAAAGATTAGTTACAAAAACATAGACATTGTTTATCTTACAACTTATGAGAAAGTCTTTCACTGCTAACGCGAACAAAGCATGCAGTGAAAAACCAAAACAAAAACCTACCAAAAACATGTAGTTACATTTGGTATCCTTTGGACCAAACAACCTTTTTCTTTGGGTGAGTTCTGACTTTGGAGGAGGCATCTTTAAGACAGGTGCATCTGAAATGCAAAACCCCTTTTTCCTTCTCTTGAAGTGATAAGTATTTCTATTAAAAAGTACTTTTAAGCTTTCAGGCAATGTCTGTGCCCTACAACTTGCCTAACATGGGATAAGTAGCCAGGGTGAGAGAAGATCTATTAAACTTCTGTGTACAGAATCACAGAATCGTCAAGGTTGGAAGAAGCCTTCAGGATGGTCTAGTCCAAATGTCAACCCAGCACTACGATAATCACTCCTAAACCGTATTCCCAAGTTCCACATCCAGACTCCTCTTGAACAATTCCAGAGACTGTGATTCCACCACTGACCTGGGCACTTTATTCCAAGGCCTTTCAGTGGAACAAATTTGTCTAATATCTAATGTGAACAGCCCCTGGTGCAACTTAAGACCTCTTCCTTTTGTCCTTTCACTTGAGACATGGCAACCCCCACTTCACTGCAACCTCCTTTCTGGTAGGTGTAGAGAGCAATAAGGTCCCCCCTGAGCCTCACTGAGAGTAAACACCCCCAGCTCCTTCCACTGCTTCTCATCAGACTTGTGCTCCAGACCCTTCCCCAGCTCCACTGCCCTTCTCTGTACACACTCCAGCACCTCAATGTCCTTCTTGTAGTGAGGGACTGAGAACTGGACACAGGATTTGAGGTGTGGCCTCACCAATGCCGAGTACAGGGGGACGATCATTGCCCTGGTCCTGCTGGCCATACTATCGCTGATATAGGCCAGGATGCCAATGGCCTTCTCGGCCACCTGGGCACAGCTGGCTCAGGTTCAGCTGCTGTTGACCAGCAGCCCCAGGTCCTTCGCGGCTGAGCAGCTTTCCAGCCATTCTGCCCCCATCCTGTAGTTCTGCAGAGGTTTTTTGTTTGTTGACCCAAGTGCAAGACCTGGTATTTGGCTTTGTTGAACCTCATGCCATTGGTCTCAGCCCATCAATTCAACCTGTCCAGATCCCTCTGCAGAGCCTTCTTACCCTGCAGCAGATCAACACTCCTGCCCAACTTGCTGTCATCTGTGAACTGTCTGAGGGTGCACTCAATCCCCCCCCACAGATATGTGATAAAGATATTAGATAAAGAATTGGCCCTGGGGTCACCATGAGTTACTGGCTGCCAACTGGGTCTAACTGCTTTCACCACCACTCTCTGAGCCCAGCCATTCAGGCTGGTTTTTGCTCAGTGAAGAGTGCACCTGTCCAAGACATGAGCTGCCAGCTTCTGTAGGGAAGACTCCCTCCCATTGCTGAGGGAGACAGTGCCAAATGCTTTCTGAGAGTCTAGATAGATAACGTCTCCACACCCTTTACCTCATCCACTAAGTGGATCACATTAATGGACATCAGGTTGGTCACCCTTCTGAGAAGGTGAAAAATGGTGCCACATCCTTTTGGCTGTCAAACCTAAGTCTGCATAGGAACTTAGGACAAGGTCTGGATTATTTTTTTGAAGGGGCACTTCCTCCAAACAACAGTACAGCCTTTGGGCAGTATCTATGTTCCCAAAACAAAACTTTTTTTTAAAGTATTTTATCTATTTTCTTATCTGTTGACAGTATCTTGTGTCTTGGTCTAACTTCTGTATCCATTCTGATATTGTATTTGCAGTTGTTGCCTGTTGGAGCATCCTCCCATAAACTGTATTCTGTTAGACAGTAGTGAAGGTGCTTTACTGCTTGGTTTTTTTGCGTTTTCAGTAATGTATTATGTACAACTATAAGTAAGTTTGTGTAATTTTGCCAACAGGCTATAGTAGCTGTTAAGGAAGTTGTGTTCACTTCCTGGGTTTTGTTTTGAAATGTGATGTGAACAATGCTTTTGTCATAAAAGCTGTACACGCGTGCACACATCAGCTTTATGTGATGTTCTTGGATTTTCCCAGGCACGTACCTGCATGTACATGCTACTTTTTTTTTTGTTCAGGTTTGGATTGAGTTCGAAGTAACAGTGGGGCTTGTTCTTAGGATTTCTTTCTTTTTTTAGAACACCAAGAGTATGGTTATGCAACAAGCCCATTGGTGCTTGCTGGCCTGTCATGCACACATCACCTTTCTGTTTAATCCACTTCTATGTGTTTCATATTCTCATGTCTCTTATTGCCTGTAAAAGATAGCAGCATTATGACTTAAGGTACTCACTCTTTTCTCACTCTTAAGACCTGTTGTCCACTTTGTAGCCTTTCTCATTTAAGGAGTAGAGCATTAGGGCAAGAAATAGCAGTTGTGTTAAGGCTTCTGCAGCTCTGTTCTGCTTGACAGAACATAACAACATAATTATTTCACTCTTCATTTAGTCTTAAGACATTTAACATCTGTCCAACAAATTCTTACCCCAGAGCACTCACAGTTTACACTTACTGAATTAGCAGAAAATCTACCTTCCCTGGCCTCATTCTTGAAGGGCACTGAAAATTCATTTAGCTGAATTAAATTCTGTATTACTTGCTTTGGTAGTTGTGGGAAGGGTGTGTTACAGCTCACTAAGTCTGGGTGAGGCAGGTTGTTTGCTAATAAATTCTGACATTGGATTGAAAGTACGGTAGAGAAGGTTTAAGAAAGGGTTATGAATTCCAGTCCTAGAGTGTTACCCTTTGTTTCATTTTGCAAGGCAAAAGCTACACCGTGATCTTGTCTGATGTGATTAGCATGAAGAGCCAAGAAAACTTACCTGATTAGAATAACTAAATAATATTGCCAAGCTTGTATTCCCAGAAGGTAGGAAAAAAGGGGCCATATAAGTTTCAGAGTTATGGAAAACACTGAGAAAATGGATTTTAAAATGTGCTTTAGGCAGTTTGCTCAACAATACATCAGGGAAACTTCCAAGTCTACATAGCGATTACCCGATCACTGAACATATTATTTAATTGTAGAATCACTTATATTCCATCTGTATTTCTCAAACCCAATCTTTCCAGATGTCTCAGACCCGTTTTATAGGCACCAGACACATTAGGGAACAAAAGGCTTTCCAATATATACTCATATTATCAAACATAGTCACTAACTCTCACCAATATCAAATGTGCCTCACATGTTAAATCCACGTTCCAATATTGAATCCTTTTGTCAGCAGTTTGTGACTTTCTTAACTCACTTTAATTCTTCAGAGGTCTCAAATATTGTCAGTTTCTAGAGTTTAATAGTCAAAACTGTCAAGCACACAAAATATTTTCAAACAAAGTGATCTCTGAAGAGTTCAGTGTAATTATTTTTCACATGTTTTAATGAAAATGGCTTCACAGTTCTACGTTTCCCTAACTGAGTCACTCTGAATCATGCTGTTGAAGATAGCTCTGCCTGGGAATCCTGGGAAGTAAGACGAGAATTACTTTTCAGCATGGGTTGGGGAATGGTGCCCGAAGGATGTCCCTTCCTCGAACTTTCTTAGATAAGAGAGGAATCCATGAATTGTACTCACTGTACTTGAACCCAAATCACATTAGCCTTTTGAGAAGCAGGTTCAAGTATCCAGAGCATTTCTCCATTTTCTGCTTCTTTTCTTTCAGAGCCATTTAAAGGCTTCTAAGTAAAAGGGCTGCATCCAGCAGTGTCACAGCTAATTACTTTACCTGCAACTCATCATAAAGCAAAATGTATATTAGTGTATTTTTCATTTTTGCTCTGAAGAAATTTTGTGTTTTGCTGTTGTACAACTGAGACAGATTTAAACTTTTACCTTGCAAACAGCTTTCCTTGACCTCTCTGTACGCCCTGCCATGCATACAAAAAGAGCACGTAATAGTTCACTATTTGTGTGCGATTTGAAAGAGCCAAGATAAACCCCAAAGAAGGAAATGCTGAAGGAATCATAAATAATGTGTTGTTGTTTGCCAGGGGAGAAGTAAAATCCATGAAATGAGTGTTGGAATATGACACTGTATCAGTAAATGACATGAAACAGATGTAGGTATTTATGGGAATGGTATACAGGAGATTAAAACTTATTGAAATACCTGTTAAAGAAAAAGACTTGAAGCAGCAGGCTCCAAAATCTCCTGTGAAATCTTATTAGACATCTCATTCCATTTCCCAAATGTAGCTTTCTGTGAGCTAACACTAAATTTTTATACCGAAATTTCCCTGAGCCGTTGCAATTTTCTCTCTCTTTTGCCTGAGTGTTTTGAACTCGCGTATCTCCAGATAGCTGATCACATGTGAATAGCAAGTGTTCATAAGACCCTTGTTATCACAGGGGAAGCACTCTCTGAAATTCTTATATCATCGAGTTAATTTGTGTTGCTCCATAAATCATGAGTGAATCATGTACTTCCTCCCACAAGGAGTGTGTTTCGCTATTTTGAATTCTGTATTTTCTTTTAACATTATGTTGAATTATGTAAAAGGGGGATAGAAGTAAAAATTCTGCTTTAGTCACTCTGACATGAAAGAGGAGAACTGGTAAGGGAAAGGGTTTATTGAAGAGGTGGATGGTTTAGCATCGGTAACCAACTCTCTGTCATAGCTCCTTACTAGGTGCTGGAATTCAGTACATAAAGATTTAAGATAAAGTGTTGTTTAAAAAAAAGAAAAAAAAAAAAAGAAAATCGTGAAACCAACCTTTTGTGTTGTGAACTATGTAGTTAAAATCCCCGGTCTGGTGACATAGGACAATGAAGGTGAAGTGAAACTATAAGGGCTTCAGAAGAGCCTTAGTGAATTCAGGCAGCCCAAGATTACACATGAATTAATAAAGTATGTGCTTTGCTGGATTAGGTCCTAATTAAAGAACTGTCAGATTGTTCAGACTTGTTCATATCAGCTCAGTCTGTTTATTTTTTTGTTTCCAATATTTTTGAAATTTACTGCCTTGATATCAAACATGTGCAAAACACAAATTAACTTTTATATTGTATCTACAAGTTAAAAGATTTTAAATATATTGAAAATGCTATCCAAGCCAGATGTGACTTTTTTCCCCTTACTTGTTTTTTCTCAGAGATTGGCAGTCAGAAATTCCACAAATACAGCCAAGAGAAGACACTGAAGTGGTTAAAGAAAAAGGTATTGTGTTTCTCCTTTGCTTTAAAAATTGCTATATGTTTAAGATGGAAATTCATATTAGCTTGTCCATATTTGCATTTGAGCCACGTGCAAAGGTTCAAGGTACATGTGCAGTCCAAGAAGGACAGACGTCACAGTAAAGTTGCTGCACTTGGGAATGTGATAAGGTGTTAGAGATATTAAAAGTTTGTTGCATTTCTCTTTTTGACTGGACTGGCCGTGCAAGGGATTCAAGGGGTGTGGGTAGGAAGAAGAAGCTGTCAGCTTATTGCTGTAGGCTTTGCATAAGGTGAGGGTCTTGCCTTTTGCTTTGTCTCTTTCATAGATGGGCTAGAGGAGAGTTTTGATCATTACGGTTTTTAAATTATCCCATGCTTTGAAACTGGACAGAACTGCCTTGGTTTTGTGCTACAAACGTGTTTCCTGAAGGTTTGGCAGAGTTTAGTCAGAATGGTCCTGGTTTGGTTGCTATTACCCTTATCCAGTCATGCTGTTCAAGACGTCTGTACAGTATGCCAGAAATAAACTAGTGTTAAAGCTAAGCTTGATGGGGTCTTTGTTTCGGTATAAAGAAGGTGAATTTCATTTTACTCATGCATGTGTGCCCTTAATATGATGACACTCTGTAGAAGAAGATGGTATGCCTCACATGATGGGGAAGCCTTTCATTTAAATTAATCAATACAAGCACAAAATCTGGTCCACTTTCTGCAGTGATGAGGCATGGGAATACCTATTTTGCAATGATTACCTGAATATTTACATGTGAACAGGTACCTGTTTGTGTTGTTGAAAATACCTGCTTCTGACAGTTCTCTCTCTGTTGGATCCAGCACAGCAGTGCCCTGTAAAGTCCTTAATCTGTTGTTTCCACCAGGACTGCCTTTGCCATCCTGCTGAGCTCAGACGTTCTCTGAGCAGGTGTATTTCTCACCTGTATAATCATGGCTGTTGGATCTGAGGAGCTCAGCTCACTTTAGGGTGCTGCAAAAGTGGTGCTGTGTTGCCAAGGCAACATGTTCAAAGACATGCTAGTTTCTTTGGGTTTTTTGACCTCATATGCTAGTCATTACAAATGTATATTAAATTTCACCACAGTCCATAACTTGAGTGTTTTATATGCTTGAAACAAAATTACAAGAGCTTTGTCACTGCATTAACATGTGCATAACAATACTGATACAGACATTTCATTCTTTGGTTTTCTGTAGGTTAATCAAACAGTGAAAGCACTTAAAAACAACAGTATATCGGTAGGTGAAAAGGTGCTTGCAAGTACATTTATCAGCAGTGAACAGATCACAGACACTCAGGAAGGTAAGAAAACTAAACATGGCAATGAATTCCTTTTTTGTGAAGTCACATAAGTAGAGATAAAACACATGGTTAGAAACTAAAATACATTGAAATTGGCCTTTGCAGTAAATTTATTCCTTGTACAGAAAATTCCTTTTAAGTTGTGGCTGTGTGCTTTGGCTTTTCCAAGTTCTTTGGTATCTTCATCGGATGGCATTGTAATTAACAGTAGGTCTCAGCTGGGGTTCTCTTAACTTCTCCACAGTTCAAGGAGAAAACATTTTTCTCTGTGAAATATATGCTGAAGTCCTTTGCTGAACTGAGACTGTCTTAAACAATAGGACACATATTTATGAGTTCTCACCCAGTAAGTGTCTCTGTATTAGAACATGCTTCTTTTTATTATTATTTTTATGAGGATGCATGGAATATTAGCATTCATAGAATTCTTCAAAATGGTGAAGGGATCTTAGGAAGTCATAATCACAGAGAAAAAGGTCCTGGTCCAAACCTTACTGTAGGCAACAAATGCATAGAATGCACAAATGTGTAATTATTAAGGGCAAAATTGTAGTAATATGTGTACTGAATTGTAGCAGTGCTGTTACCAAAAAGTCTGGTGGGATCCTGTTTTCTTCTGTTCACCATTTTGCTGGGAAGGGCAATGTCCTGAATGTTACTGATATGAAATTTTGTAGAGAAACCTGCAAATGGACTCGGAATAAAATCTTCGAATGTCAATGAAAATTAAGAAAAGTTTAGAGCAAGATGAACCAAAGCAAATTGTTTCATATTACAAAGACATTCATAAGTCTTCATGCTGTTGAAAATTGAGGAGAAACAAAGCAGCTTGCTGACAAAGTGGAAAGTGAGCTATCAAATAATGATATCAAAGGAAACAACATAAATGAGATTTAAGAGGCAAATAGACAGTTTTATAGAACAGTGATTGCAATATATGGTTTTTAAAAAGAGACAAAGTTGCAAAACTTGTGACTTTAACTTCACAGTAGCTTTTCATCTTTTTCTCAACCCCTGTTTTTTTTAAGAAAGGGGAAAGTGTCCTGGCAACAACCATCTTGACTATGCTTAAATACTTTTTCTCTGAAATTTGTAATTAAATATCTCATCTGTAGTGTTTTTTCTCCCCCTTTCCCTTTATTTATAGTGACATGGTTATAATAGTCTTTTTTAAACCCTTGGGTTTTCATATTTAAGAGAGCAACATTGAAATTGGGAATACTGGGGTTTAAAGTAAGTGAGTTTTGGAGGTAGTCCCACTGTATGTGGCAAGGTGAATGGCAGGAAGTCAAACGGACATTACTTAACACTTAGTTCTAACAAGACTCATTTTCTTGTCCGATCCTTTCATTGCTGTGACAGTGCAATTTATTTCTGTAGAGAATTGCTTTCATAGGGGTGGTTATGAAATTTCAGTACCTTAAAAATAGGTAGGTATATGTAGCTAGCATCTACAAATGTTGTAGGGCAAAAATAGGGGAGGATACAATGAGAGCAAATAGGGAAGTTGGGGAGGTTTATCATATGAGACTTGAATACTTCATTCAGAAGACAAAGAAGGGAGGTGTGCAAGTATTCCTGGTGTTTGACAAAAGGTTGGTAACAAAGCTAGGCTCGGGTGCGAACACAGACTCCCTAGGAGGCATAGAGGGGTATTTTCAAATTGGTAGAAGAAGTCAGTGAAGATTGCTTCAAGGCAGAAATGCAAAGGGAATGGATTTTGTATTTATTATGAAATAATAGCAGTTGACTTGGACTCACTATTCAGTGTCGTCATGCAAAGAGTGAAATGATGAATATTTTTCTTAAGCAATAAATTGGACATATTAAGTGCTGAGGTGAAATTGTCTTGGGTAGGAATTATTTCTTGTTCTCTCCTGACCCTAAAGTGGGCTTAGAGAGTGAAAAATCCTTGATGAATTTTGGCAGTGAAGGAAGGAGAAGTGCAGATAGGTGATAGCAAGAATTTATTATCAGTATAGTTGAAATGCATATGCTGCTGTCAGTTTGTTAATGCTTTCTCCTTCAGTGCCAGTTTACATTGGGCTTTTTAGATTAAAAAAAAGAAAATGAAGGGAAAAAAGAGAAACGTATCTCTGGCACTAAAGAAATAGTTCTTTGCCACTTTAAAGTTGGTATACCATGTGCTTCTGAATTTTTTAAGTATGAAGGCATATGAGCAGATAAACTGGCCTATTGGAGTTGGAATTCAGAGGTGAGATTTTAACTTAATGTCTGTCTGGCAAATGCTTCCTGAGCATGGGTGCAGTAACTCCCTGGCAGCCTCAACAACAGCAAGTTTAAAAAGTCCAGCCCACGATCAGTAAGTGCTTGTGTAGAACGTGACCGGAAAAGATCTGGTTTAGGACTTCATGTTATAAAAGGGTCACTTTTTTTTCTCCAGTCCCTCAGAAAATCATTTATAGCAGGAGTGCCCTGTACTGAAAACAGGTTCTAGTAGTTCATATTTCCACAGATAATTATCCTGTCTTGCCAGTGATGTTTAGATAGGCCTTGGCATTTTCTATAAAGTACTGAAAATTAAGTACAAGACTTTGAAATAGACTCATTGTCTCATCTAATTGTTTTCAGTTGAAGCCAGAGAATGTTCTTTAGTACTGAATCCCTTGCCAAATAATTGTAAGATCCAGATGCTTTAAAATTAATGATTGCATGTTCTGTTGAGTCAGCCTTTTACTTTTGCAGGTTTTTAAAATTTAATTTTGGAAAAATACATGATATCTAGTACTCTCAGAAAGTGAACAGCTTTTGTAAAGTACATGCAGCAGATATTAATAACATGTGCTGACAAAGTGAGTGTAGTAAGTCTTTACTTTTTAAATAAACCTACAAGTGTCATATAACATAAACTACTCGACACAGAGAAGCATCGCAATGTATCCATTAGAAGTCTGTTACTATTGATTCAGCCTTATGCTTCATGGTAGCACATGCAACATGGCTAAAGCAACATGACTATGTAACATGAATGTTCTTTTTCTTCTCCTTTCCACTCCCTGATCCCTTCCTGAAGACTATGTGCGGTATGCCCATGGGTTAATATCAGAGTATATTCCTGAAGATCTGAGTAAGGAATTGTTAAAATACTTGGGGTAAGTGTTGATCTAGCTAGCTTACAGCTATACATGGCATGCATTAGTGTCTGTTCGGTCATTTCTGTTGAATACTGAGATTTGTTCATCAAGGTTGCAGTGAATAACACAATGAGATTACATTTGCCATACTTTAAATGTGATTTTTCAAATGTAGATTATGTCTTTCTGACTTTCCTGTGATGTTAAGGACCATGAGCTGGAGGGATGCAATATTGAAGTCGGATATGTCTGTTACTACTGTTGCATGATGACACTCTGAGTGATACATTGTCTTTTAAAGCAAGGGGGAAGAAAATCCAAAAAAGCAGTTTGTCCAGAATTGTAAAGCACAAACAGCAGAGCCAGGAATAGAGTCCTCGTGCCCAGTCCTCTTTGCTCTCCCCTACTCACTCAGTGCTGCTTGGGTTTGACTTTACTTATCTAACCTGTTAGTTTATATTTAAATCTGGAAGGTAAGCCAACATCCTCGTTCTGGTGTTCCCTGCCAGCAGCAGACTTGGCTTGGAGCATCACTGGCACTCTGCACCTACTCATCAGTTCAGTTCTGTTCAAAGGTTTCTGTTATGGTGGCCTTTGGAAAAGTGTGCAATTTGTAGCTTGAAGCCCTATAGCTGAACAGTTTCATCAGTCAGAAGTACAGAATCCACCAGCTGCTTTTTTTTGCAAGTGCTTGCCATGTGTGAGCAGCTGATAACCAAAGCAGCCTTCATGAAGAAGGAATTCCAAACTTTAGGTTGTGCAATTCATCTGTCTTGATTTATAATTTAAAATCTTTTGTTCTGCAGGCTCCCAGAACTTAGAAGCCCTGCACCAGAGCCACCGCTGAAGGTAGGAGAACATTAAGATATTGATAGATACGCTGTGTTGTAAGTTAATTTTTCTGAATTATTATTGAAACTGGACCAGACTAGGCACTGGGTACAATACAGTAAGTAGGGTGGCCTTGTAAAAAGCTAGTCTAAAACAATGTAAGAAATTTACCGGGTAACTCATATTTTTTAATAAGGGATATTTTGGTTGGTTCTCCTGCTTAAAAAGGGGAAGTGAAAGAGAGAGGCATATTTTATGATTTTGGTCAACAGTCTTTTCTTACGTGTTTTACTTATTTAGTTTTATTGAGGTTGATGGGACAATATGACCTCATAGGTTTTCTTTCATATATAATTTATGAGGACCCTGAAAGGGACCTCCTGGGTCATGGATTCCCAGACAACCATGTTGGATAATCTCTCATACACTCACCATTCTTCACAGTAAGTCTCATTAGGGTTTTTTATTTCCATTACTTCTCTTGGAAGAGTGTTCTATAGCCTCATTCCTCTGATGCTCAGAAACCTTTCTGTAAATTCCACCTTGAATTTATTCATGGCCAATTTATTCCCCTGCCCTTTTGTACTAACTTTATCATTGTTTTTTTAAATTGAAATGGCTCTTTTCCCTCCCTAACATTAGTTCTTTCAGTGTGTAAAGGGAAAACATATATGCTTTGCGTTTTCATTTTGGGAAGCTAACTTGGTTGTGTAAGATGGGTTCTCCATTCCCTCATTGTAGAAACATTTCTTTACACCTATTCCAAGATTAATTCAATTGTTTCGAAGCAGGTGACCAGAAGAATGTGTAATTGTTTCTGAAAAAACTTTTACTCAAACAATATGAGTTACTCATACAATATGAGGGCATCCTTCCCTTCTTGTCTTAACTAGAAATACTTTGTCACATTACAGACTGGAATCCCATTTGCCTCTCTTGATGTGTGATGTACCGGATAGGTCTCTGTCGTGCTGAGAATAGTTAAGACACACAATTGGGGTTTTTTTCCCACTGCAGCTTTTACTTGATCAGTTCTCAGATTTACAAGAAATTCATGCAGTTTCTTGCTGTGTACATGACCTTTTACTTCTTCTGTACATTTAATCTGGTTTTAATATTTCCAGTCTTGAAGGTTCCCTGGATTTTTTTCACAGTATTAAAAGCTCTTTAGGTATTCATAATGCTAGTCAGTGGTGTACATTCAGCAAATGTTAGCATTCTATTATTATCTTCAGTTAGCAATTAACTAGTAATCTCCATCTTACCCAGTGACATCTGTTTCTGCATTATTTGCCTTTGTTTCCCTTTTTCCCAGTTTCTCACCTACCTTAAACTTCTTATGCAGTATTTGTTTTCTGTAATTTCAGCTGCTTAAGTGGCACCATGTCAAGTCCTCTGGCAATCCTTTACATTCTGCCACCAGAAAATGTGTTAAATTTGAGAAAATAAAGACAAGTTAGTGGGCATTACCTGTGTTTAGTTTTTAGGCTGAGACAGGCTGAGAGAGTTGGGGTTGTTCAGCCTGGAGAAGAGAAGGCTCCAGGGACACCATTATCTAAAGGGGGCTACAGGAGAGGTGGCNGAAGAGAAGGCTCCAGGGACACCAGTATGGTGGCGAGAAACTTTTTACAAGGGCATGTAGTGACAGGCCAAGGGAAAATGGCCTTAAGCTGAAAGAGAGGGTAGGTTTAAATTAGATTTGAGGGTGGTGAGACACTAAGCAGATTGCCCGGAGATGTTGTGAACTCCCAATCCCTGGAAGCATTCAAGGCCGGGTTGGATGGGGCTGAGATACCTGGTCTAGTGGAAGGTATTCCTACCCATGGCAGGAGGGTTGGAACTAGATGATCTTTAAGGTCACTTCCAACCCAAACCACACTATGATTCTATGTTTCATTTACTCTTTAATTATTCTTCCTTCTTTCCCTTTTTTCCCACTTTCTTCTCCTGAGTCCTACTATCACTTTTTCTTCCTTCTTGCATTAGAGATGGGTCTTTGGCTATTCTGTGCTAATATGGTCCCTGCCTGATAGAACATATACCTGGTTCTGCCTCTCATCTTGTGATTTCTGATGAGGTCTTCCAGCAACGTCAGCATATTGAGTTTTACTTTTATCTGAATAAAGTGATTTTTGTTCTCTCTTCTGCCTCTGTGCTTAACCTCTTCATTTTTATTGAAAATGATTTACTGAGGCAAAGGAGTTCATCCATTTTGAGTCCACACATTGAAAACTTTAATATCTATCCAATCCTTACAGTATAGTAGCTTCACTTTCTCTTTTTTAATTCCCTTTTTGCCGCTATGACTAAACAACCTTGTACCATTTGTATTAATTTCCTTTCCAAGGTCTAACTCATCTTGACATTTTGGCAGTTCTCACTTAATCCCAGTATTACCTGACTCCTAAACTGATCTTCTTTTATAAAATGTTTTTCCTCCAGTCTTTTTTTTTTCCCATCCATTGCAGAGTTCTGCTTACACATAGTATCAGTTGGATTTTTTGGGGGATGGGTGGGGCTGGTGGAATATGTGTGCATCTGTGTGAGCAAGGAGCCACATTTATAGTGTTTAGTCTGAGAAGCTTTTCCTCCCGGATTTTTCACCTTGTTTGAAGTAAAGGATCCAAAATCACTTCCTCTGTCTTTTGGTTTTACCTTCCAAGTGTCTTCCTCACACATCAAGTCCCTTTGTTTTGCCTTAGACAAGTAAGGCATGTGGTTTGCAAAGTTTGCCCCCCTAGAACCAATAACCCCGCTTTTGATTATCCTTTCCATTTAATTTAAACTGAGGCACCATATGTTTACTGAAAGGAGATTATGTACCACACTGGCCTTTCCTGCAATGTCCCTGCTACTTACCGAAACAAGGTCTAAAATAACCTCATTTCTGGCTGGTTCAGTGACTGTTCTGTTTAGCAGCATGTCAGCTAGCACATAGAGGAATAATTGAGCCCTACTGTTATTAATAGCATGTGTTCTCCAATGGATATCCATAGATATGTTATTTCCATGTGGCTGGACAGTTGTTCTGGCTGCACAGTTACTTGGCCCTTTGATTCAGTTAAGAATTATCTTTATGCATTGTAAGAAATATTAAGCACACATCAGGAGCCAACTGATAGTCATTAGCTATATAAGCATGTTAAAACAACTGTATTAAACTGCATGTGATGTACATTCCATATTGTGTACGAATAGCTTTTATACCTTTGGGATAGTTCTGAGAATCTATTTTTAAAAACAGTTTTATTTCAGCAGTTTGGTTACAGAGGAAATGAGGCTTAGAACTGTTCAGTTGTTGGGCAGTGAGATCTTGCTGAGGATCTGATTAATTTCCAGAGCACTGACCAGAGTGTGTATGATGTTTCTGTGTTTAAGTCTTTGCAACTTCAGAGATTGAAACATTCCTTTTTTTCCACAATCTCAGAGGAGAAAGGTAGGCTTATACACGGAAACTTCTAGTCTACTTCAGACCATTTTTAATCACTTGTGTTGACATTTCTCTTCATGAGGGCAAGGTGTATTAGCAGACATAATATATGAGTATTGCAAAATAAGAAGGTTCTAACATATATTTCCTGTTTTGGAAAAGTAATTGCATGTTTGGAAATTATGTTAAACTCTGAAGGGAGGAGAGATGTAGAAACTTCAGTGATTAGCAGAAAAGCAATGACACATTCTTCTCTTGAACAAGAACAAACTGGGCTTTGTGATTTAGTGATCAAATCAAAATTGCATGTTCTTCGTATTAATTGTAAGCCGTTGATCTTGTGTTGTAATCATCGCACTGTCCAGTTTGTCAGCATAGGGAGTCTGGCCATTGGCAGATGATGAGAGACATTTACAAAGAATATGTAGGCTTTGCTACAACTAAACAGCAAATGTTTTGCTGAAATGCAAACATTTTTGTTGTAAGTTTTAAAAACTTGTTTATCAGATTCCAAAAAGAGGAGAAAAGTAATTATTCATTAGATTGTCATTTGAAAATGTAATCACAGCACAGTAAACAGCCTCCTAAAGAGGCTGATCCAGATTCCATTGAAATCAAAAGAAAAGGCTGCAGTTGGATCTGGTTCTAAGAGCTGAGAAATCTAAGCTGCAGACCTGGCTTCTGTGCCAAAGAGAGAAGGGGAGGGAGGGGGAGAGAGACAGATATCACAAGCACCATAAACAAAATGAATATAACAGGATCTGAAAATGAATGATACCATCCAAGTTGCTTGCAAAATCACTCTCTTTGGCACAGAAGCTGGGAAGGCCACAGTCTAAATTTCACAGGATATTGAGGACAGGGTAGTAATATCAGATATATAATAATGATAAAAATACAGTGTTGTAGAATACTACATACCTTTTTTTTGCTTTTGGAAACATACCAGAAAGTTTTCACCTTTAAACTAAACACATGCTCACAGTTTATGGAAAGAAATATTCATTTTTACAGCCTGATCATGTGAAGTGCCGAGAACTGTTCACTTGCGTTATTTCTGAAGTTAGAAGGCACACAGCACATGCAGAGTCAAACTTCTTAATATACTGTTGGATTCAAGTGATGAAGCAGTCAGTGGAGCTATGACAGTGTTTCAGTGTTGCCAGCCTGTGGAAACTAATTAGTTCTAAAGGCTGTGAACAAACAGACAACAGAGTGGATGATGATCACTTGTGTTGGCAGATAGCTACAACACTGGAGCTGCTGCACAGGTCCATGAGATCATGAGCACCACAGTTCCTTGACTGCTAGGCACTAACTTCTAACAGCTGCTCCAGAAAGTTCTCTAAATAGACTGACACCAGAGTCACAATTGTGGCTGATTTCTTCAGTCATTCTTCAGAAGGCTAGGAAGAAAATGCTTCCCATGACACTGAATGGTCTCTTCTGAAGGCTGTAAGGATGGTAAATACTCACATGTAAAGAAGACAATTGCAGACAGAAATCTTCCGCTCTTGCTGCAGATTCTTCAGTTGATTGCCAGTCCTGTTTTGGTGCTATGGTTATGTTTTAAAGCCAAAGCTTTGAACTTCCATGTGTGTACATCACAAAGTGATTGACAGAGCAACTTCCTCACTCTAACATTTCAGAAAAGGAAATGTTCAGATGTCCCTGTGGAACCAGAAGAAGACTATACTAAATTTAACAGCGACAATCTGAAAACTAAAAAGGTAAGCAAGCCTTGCATTCATACACGTTTTGCTAAGATGTAGATTAATAGCAAATATTAGTACAGAGTGCTTAACTTTCTCTTTCAAAACACATCACAAAACCAAATACAAAATTGTCTGACATCTGTAATTACATCTCTTTGAACTTTTCATCCAGGTTTAATATGACTCTGACAGTTTTAATTTCCTATTCTGAACTGTTTTGTACTATTTCTGCTGGGCTGTATTTGACCAGTGAACATTCCAGTGAGCCTTGCAGACTCAGACACACGTGTTAAGATGCTCAGCTAATGTTTGTAAAGCTCTTTGAGATCTTTAAATGAGAAATCCTATGGCTTAGTGATAGCAACTGTTAAATTTCAGTTACTTGAAAAAGAAATGAAGATGGCAGCATTTACTTAAATTCCAAGGGATGCTAGGACAGGCTTTATTTTTACCTAGAAATATTGCTTGTGCACTTACTTATGTCAGCTTAATGAAGTTAAATCAACACAGAACTTACTGATTGCCAGCTCCAACGCATGTTTGGAGGCCAACCCAAATCTGAGTCCAGCAGTGCCTGCCACTGTACTATTCCTAGGAGAGCAACAGAGATGTGAAAAGAAATAGATCCTCTCTGTGTGTGCCAAAGCTGTGAGGCTTGTACTGGCTTACTTCTCTGAACATTGAAAGAAAATGAATCTTCTTCCAATCCGTGGGGAACTGAAAAGGCCTGCTGTGCTGGTCTTGTGACCTTCAGTCTAATGCTGACTACTCGTTATCCCTTTGAAAAGAGAAGCAGCTGGTGACAGATGCATTCCTTCCTCCCCCCAAAACCCCAGATATTTTTTGTACTCAGTGCACATTCTAGTTTTAAAGTAAGAGGATTACCCCCTAAGTGAAGGTGATAAATAGTTTAAAATATGCATGTTTCACCACTCCCCACATTATATACTATAGCTTTTGAACTTAGCATAAAGATAGAAATAAACTGAGGAGAAATAATTCATTTTAACATTAAATATGATTTACTTCTGAAATAATGAAGCACATTGATGAGAGAATCTGGGAAAGAAAAGATAGCCCTTGGACTCTGTACAGTATACTACTCTTTTTAAAATACTTTGGCAGTGGTTTTGTTTGTAGAGTAACACAGACAATCATACTGTTGTTGCCTATCTCCATCCTATCCATAACCATCTAGTTGATCTCAAGTACTGTTACTGTGAAGTCCTGCGGACTGAGGAGTATCATAAAGAAAGGTCAATGCAAACTTTTCTTAATAGGGAAAGCAGCTAGAGATTTAAAACATAACGCTTTAAAATACAAGAAAGAAAAGAGGTCAGTTCTATAAAATGTGGTTCATAAAATGTGTTTTAGGTGTAGAAGTCTGGGAAGTTGTCCCAGTGGCATAAGTGCTTTGCAAATGTTAGTTACCTTCTTCATTCCTAGTTCTTCCATCTCTTTTCCCTTTATTTCACTGTGCATAGAGTGTTTGATAGTAAATCAGTGTGAATTATTCATCATCTGTAATGCAAGTCTGTAATTCAGCCTGCTGACAGCATAATCATGAGATTGTCGGAGGGTACAGAATGCATCTGTTCTATTGCATGCATTATTCCTCTTAATGTACACTCAGGGATTATCTCGAAGTAAACATTTTATTTGGGATACCTCATTCTGCAGAAAGGAAAGATGTTTCACCTCCTTGCCCTTGTAGTTGGTTTTCTGTCTTTGTCTGAGGTTAAGTAATTCATGACAAGTATTCTTCAGTTTGAATAATCTCAAATTTTTTTTTTAACGTTTTTCTCCTACAATTCAAAGCCTGCATAACATTATCTTTACGGCTGTATACTAAAAAAGCAATTCAACTTAGTGCTTGATTCTGTATTTAGGAGTTTGTAGCATCTGTTTCCCCCCTATGGAGATGCTGTTTAACTCTTTCTGTTTATCATTTCACTCACAGGTGAACACCAAGATGTCTGCAGCACAGAAGGCTCTGGCCAAAGTTGATAAGAGTGGAATGAAATCCATTTCTGCTTTCTTCAGCTCCAAACCTAAAACATCAAAATAAAAACTTGTTCTTAAAAGAATTTTATCCAGTGGTTATTTTTATGTTAAGCTAAAGATGTCTCCTGGAGGTTTTTGTTAGTATAGTGTATGCAGGGCATGTCTGGGTATGTGGTGGAGCGTGATGGAGAGGTCTGTGAGCTGGCAGGGCACAGAGCTCTTGGGCCTTAGTGGGACAAGGCAGCACCATGATACCAGATATTCCAGCCTGGACTGGGAAGATGGCCCAGCTGCATTAACATGGTGCTGTGAGCTGAGAAGCAAGGCTTAGCAGGGTGCCATACTGTGCTGCTGCTCCTTCTAGAGCAAGCCCAGTCTAGCTGGCCGCAGAGTTTTCTCCATAACGCTTCATTCTGGGCTGAAAACGCGCCCACCTTTGCTGATTTTTTTTTTTTTTCAATTGATAAGGAGCCTTATTTTTTAGACTTTCTCAAGTTTTTTACCCAGTATTACACCAGAGTAGGATGGCATAATTGCATTTTTATTTTGACCCAAATATAAGCGCTGATGTAGGCGTTGTCATTGATGGCATTTTATCGAGGCAAAGATACAGGCTGTTGGGATTTGTGTTGTTTTCAATATGCTGGAAACAAACGGCAATGAATGGCCATGTACATGTAATGCAATAAAGTGCTTTGTGTAACAAACTTGTGCTTGCTGTATTTGCTGTATGCTTCAAGAGTTAGGTTGGGTTTCAGCACATTTTTTAAGCGGTTTTGGTATTTTCCTGTGTCTAAATTTTAATCCTTAAAGAGTTATGGCATCTCCTTGGCTTACCTGATAAATCTCTTAGCACATAGCAATATAGGGGTATTTTTATGTTTAGTTCCAAGGTTAAGAGGTCCTTAGGAAAATAATCAGGGAAAAACTGATTTAAAGGCAAGAATGGGTGGGGGTTTTTTTAAGAAGCATATTTAGAGTTGGATTCAAAAGCTTAAGTATGAGTGTCTTAGATAAGGTTTTGTTTTATAAAGTTTTGCACAAGGTGGGACTGTTACTTAAAATGCACTACCCACTCTTTTCTGTGTTCTTTTATCATTACAGAGTATTACTGTATATTATACAGGGATTGCTGATGTTGCAGCTTCCGTGAACCACAGAATTGAAAAAGAGATGGAGTCACTGGGATCATTTGTACAGATCTAGCCAGTTCTGCACAATACTCAATGTCATCACCAGTTGTACTGAGTCATTACTGTGGTTCAACTATAATGTGTGTTTTTGAAAGGCACTCTTAAAACACGTCATTCTTTGCTACTTCAGCTCAGTAGAGAATCTGCTTGTGTCCCTTGATAATGTGCGTTTCAGAGAAATTAGGAAATCCTCCTTTTTGAGTAACTGCCATTTTTGCACTTCAGACTTACTTGCTGCCATTTACAACCCTTGGACTACAATGGTGTCTGTTAGGTTAAAAAGCTCTGTGGCACTCTCTTCCAACCAGAAATGAAAGAGAAGCCTTGCCATGTGTTCTGTGCAGTTTTGTAGTTCTTGTTGGGTTTTGTATGCCTTTCAGACTGGTGGTCTTTACAAAGTGTCGGATGTAGTTTGTAAATGCAGAGGGTCAGCATGGTTAGAATTCCAGATAGAGGAAAATACTTGGAAATCTATAGAACTATTATCTCTGATAATAGCTAGTGTTTGCTGAGCCCAGAATGAGCAATTCTGGTTACGAACTGGAAGGGTTAAATTTTGCAAAGCATTCAACCTCCCAAATTCATGTGAGTAGAAGGGATGTAGAAGTGATGGCAACTTCTGAAAAACACCCGTCAAAAATGCAGGATAATGCTATGGGAAAGAAAGGAAAAAGAACAGGCACATTCTGTTATGTTAATGGAGAAGTTCTGTGCAGCAAGCAACAAGTTAGGGAGTGTCTTGGTAGAAAAAAAAGGAGTTATGTATCTATTAATGCAAAGCCTGCTCTGAGCACTAGAAGATGCTGAGAAAGCAGACAAGCATGGGATGGGTGTTTGTTGGAAAACCAAGAATGGGAGAGAATTATGTTAGGAACTGTGAGGCAGAACAGATACATGGTAGAAGGAAGCTCTTCTGGATGTTTAAATATGCTAGTTTTAGGGGTTTGGGTTTTAGCAGTTCAAAAGTTTTGTGAAACAAATTTTGCAAATGCACCTTTTCATTGACTGAACTGTTCAAGAGCCTTTTACAAAAAAGTCCCAGTTTGTCTGGTCAGAATTTGGGACAGAGAACAAATCTGATAAAGATGAGAGTCCTTTGTGCTGACTTCTGATCTGGGGTACCAGGTTTTATTTTTTCTTGGTCTATACATGACTTTCACGTCTGCTGCTGTGCTCAAGGACTAAGTCTCGAGTTCTTCCTCTGTGTAGGGATGCATTGTGCTTTAGTGCTACATCTGAACTTCAGCTGTCAACTGTGCTGTAACTTACCACAACTGTAATTTTATTAGTGACTGTGCTTTTGGTTGTGCAGGAATTCGTGCATGACAAAAAAAAATAAGCCATTTCCAGAAACCGTTAGAGCTTTCACGTGAAAACAAAAACTTTTCCCTTTAGGAAAGCATGAAATACATTTAGTAACTTTGAAACTTCCTCGACTTGTAGCTGTAAGAAATTATGAACAGCATCTGGTGCCAAGTGCATAAAACAATATTTCCTACCACAATAAGGGTTTAAATATAGTTACTCTGCCTGGCCAGCGGTAGCAGTAGGTCATTATGAAGTGCTGCTTCGCTGTTTCTTCTTTGGTTAACATAGTATGGAGCAATATGCCAGCACTATTACAGAAATGTGGTCTTACTTTATTTCTTTTTCTGGGTTAACATGACATCTCTACATGTTCATGTAAATATCTGATGAGCTATGATGCTTTTGTAGTTGTCTATTTGGGATTAAACAGCTCTTAGATTTTCACTTTTTTAGACTTTGCGTAGCAAGTGGATTGACATCAGTGGGCATGGAAAACATATGACTTATGGGGTATGCAAGGGTCAAACTGGCACATCATTTTCAGTCTTAAGTAATAAACCTCGTTCTATTTGTAGTAGTGACAACTGGTGATCTGAATATTTTCAGTGGAAAAGGTGGCATAGTTGGCAGAGTTTGCATTCAGACCTGAAATCTGGAAGGGTTCAGTGTGCTTGTTTTCAGGTGTTCAGTTGCGTCTGACGTGATGTTTATTGGAGCAAAATTAAATGCATGGATGGTTATTTAAATAAAGTAATGTTTTTGACTAGGGTTTTCTCTTTTCTTTTGTAGATGCCCGAGAAAAGACGTGCAAAGAAGAAATGAAAGGAGCGTAAGGAGACTCACTAATATTATTTTAACTTGCCATAATCACAAAGCTGCTTTTGAAGGCTTTTTTACGCTCTTTCTGAAAAATAAGTGCTTGACGTTGGACATGCCCTGTTCCAAGAAAAAGCAAATCTCATCAGATTAGCCTTGTTAAATATGCGGTGTGTTAGATATACACTGCTTCCAATTTTATAGCTTACACTCGATTGGTCTATCGGGCCCTTCCAGGAAAGCACTTACGAGCATGCCTAATGTTAAGCACATGAGCAGTGCTCCTAAAGTCAGCCGTGTTGTTCGTGTGGGTAAGTGCTTTGCTGGAGCGGCGCCTGAAGTCCTGTTAGGTGCTGAGCATCCTGATCCATATCCAGCAAAGCACTTACGTCCATGCTTATCTTGAAGTGGAAGAGCCACTCTGGTATTTGTGCATTAGTGTTCACCATAAAATCTCTCTTGGCACAATGACTCCTATGCTTAAAATTGAGCACCTGCCTAAGTATTTTGCAAGGTCAGACCAACTACATCCTTGAGCAAGTCTTAAATACTTGATTTTCCATGAATTTTTTTTTTACTCATTTTTTTAATAGAATGTATGTTTTTAGTGACCATAATTACAAGCTTTAGAAGCTGTATAGCAAAATGTACGCAATTTTCTTCTTTCTTTTTCAAAATCTACCCAAATTCAAAAAAGTGGCCTTTTTGGACTAGAAGTCCAATATTCAGACATAAAATCAACCAAAATGGAAAAAAAAACCCCCAATGTTAGCTCTTTTAGGACATTTACATTTTTAGAAATAATTTCACTGAGTTTGATTTACACAGTTTTGTCCAACACTGACCTGTTATACAGAAGGTGTCACCTAGTCTGGGTTGTATGGACAGTTTGACTCTTATGTACTGAAGCTATGGGTAGGTTGTGTGTTCAGAAAGGCAGATGGAGAAGCTGTATTTTTTATTTTACTTCTTTTATTCTAAGGGATTGAAACCTTACAAACCTGTATAAAATAACATGTACATTTTGTGTTAAGAACTAAACCAAAACCTATGTAATCCCTTCAGGTAAAAAGACCTGATTATCCTTTTTTTTTTTTTCATATAAGTGACACTTTCTGTGGAGTGAACTCCAACCAAAATGTCAGCCTGAGTCTACATAAACCATGCAGAAAGTAGATGTTAATGAGATCCTGAAGTGATTTGTGTCAGATGCAGTCAGATGTTCTTAAATACCTGTATATCAAACTGCTATTAATATCTAATTCGTTGCTAGAAAACTTTTTAAAATTAATAATTGACAGGATTTTGAACAGAATGAATGTTTACTTCTGTGAATTCCAAGTGTGACCCCTGTTCACAGATGCCTACAGCAAATGACCAAAATGTTCAGTAAAGCTTGAATGTATTTGAAGCATCCTAGGTAAAGTAAACAAATATTTTACATCAACTCTAGCAAATTTTGCCTAACTTTGAGTAAAGAAGATCTCCAAGAAGAGTTTATTATGACCTTGCTGAAAACTAAATTCTAAGACAGAGGCAATAGCTAATTCAACTTTCTTTTCAACTGATTCTGTTCAACTGTTTCCAAATATGAGAAACACGAACTGTTAACTATTTAGAAATCATATATGAAAGGAAATGTAATCTGAATGCCTATTTTAGGAATTTGCTCCAAATTATTTTTGTTAGTCTGGTTAAGCAGTGTGCACTTTCCCTTTTTAAAGAAAAATATTTATTTAAATGTCATTTTTAGGAATATTTCAAGAATATTATACGGGTCCAAAATGAAATTTCTATTTTTCTAGCTTACATTAAAAAACGCTTGATGTGTGAATTAAGATGATATATTTCAGTATGTGTTTCCATATTTTTGTAAGATTTTATTTTTAATTCATGTACAAGAAAGAAATAAATGCCTTTGGAATAATTTGTTGATTTCTTCACTAGTATCACAGAGAAATGCAAAGAAAAATGTGGCGCAGTCAGGCTGCTGATGCTGTTACCCTCCACAGGGTAGTCAGTAATTCTTGGACTGAGTTGAAGGAAATAATGAATCCTGGTATAAATATGAATCTAGAAGTTCATTAAGACAAATTCAGTGATGCAATTAGTCTAATCCCTGAGGACCTTACTGTATAGATGTTCTAAAGAGAACCCATCTCTGTGTACATTCAGTTGCTGGCCTACATTCTCTGGGTATTTTCATTTTTGTGAATGTGGTGGTGAATCCATGAGCAACAGTGTGATGAGGAGACTGGAGGTGAAGAGAATTTTGTGGTATTTGTGTAACTTCCTATGTATGTTTCATTCTTTGCCATCACGTATGTAATACGTAGGTGCTCCATCACAGACTTACACAGAACTGATAAACAATTATTTTCAAGGTTTTTTATGGCAAACAGTTAATCAAACATAGAGGGAAACCTGTTGCTCTGCCAAAACATTTTCCTGGTATCACCCTGATGCTCTAAGTACTGACTTGAGGCTTCAAGGCTGGTAGGAGAGTTACAGCCATTTCATTTATAAAATCCCGACAACAAGGGGAAAAGCGAAGGTGGTGGGTGTTTTATTTGGTTGTCAAGTTGGTTTATTGGTATTAATGAAAACCAAACAAGAAAAAAAGTAAGGTTTGTACTATTTCATATACCCGTCACTCACCAGCACTTATCTGAAGAAAGAGAAGTACCAGTGCTGCTGACAAAGCAATAGGGCAGCATCTATTTAAGTATGAAGTAGCATTTACACATAGTTCAATGAAGGCATCTCACATGGCATTGCAAAGATTAAGGAAGACAGCACATTGCTTTGCATTCTTTCAATTCTTTGCATTCTTTCTATTTTTTGCATTCTTTTTCTATTCTTCTATAGCTCAAGTGTCCCAGTCTGAGCTCTCTAGTACCCTCTCTGTGCAAGACTGTTGTCTTTTAGGGTCCATCTTTTCAGGCATTGCAAATTGCCCTAATTTTTCCAAAGCTTCCATTTAAAATGCATTGCATACCCTGAGATAGGTACAAAGCAAGCAGTACTGTGTCAGGCAAAACAGTGCCCCAGTGAGGCTCATCAATTTTTAAAAGGGAAAGGTAATAGGAAGGTGAAAAGGTGTACTTTAAAATTTGGGTTCTGATTTGGGGTTATGGTCATAGTTTTGCTCACCCTTTCTCTCTTCAATCTGAGGGCCTGATTCTTTTTCAGAAGGTGCTAATTTGTAATAGCCCCCTCTCCCCTTGACTTCAGGCCAACCGAGCAAACTATTTCAGAACCGGAATCCACATTCATGGAGACAACCAAAATGAAAGCTCTCTGCAGCCCTAGTTGTGAATGGAGTCATTACCACTTCCTCTTGAATTCCTTGTGCAAGCTGGCATTGCTACAGGTTCTTCCAAAAGAGTTCAGACTTGACTCAGTAGGGGTGAAAGTGAAAAAAACACCAACCTGACATACTTTCTCATTTAGTAGTCAATCCTACTCTGGACAAGCTGAGCAGAAAGCTTAGAGGTGCAACAATGAGGATGGAAATAGGGAAGAAGGCAGCAATGCTGGCTCACATCAAAAAGTCAATGTTAAAAATTAAGGAAAAGTAGGGAATGAAGACGGAAATCGTGAAAAAAAACTGATGTAGTGAATGTAGAAGAAGACCAAAGTGAGGCTGGACATGAAGAAGGTGCAAGTGAAGAAGACTGCTTAATTTCTGCTGAATTTCTCTATCTTTATTGCATCAGTGACACTGTGGCCTCACCAGGGATCTGGTGCCACCTGAGTGGGCACGCTGGATACAGAGATCGGGCTGCTGTTATCAGCAGTGGAATTTGCTGCTGCACCTTTCCTCTGGAGCCTGATGCAGCAGCGCTGAGCTCAATCCTGCTGTTTCTTCCATATGAGGTCGATCCCCAAGTGCCGTGCCCCGTGCGGAGCTTACTTCATCTCCAGACAGCAGCAGATGGCACTGGGTGGCTCGTGTGGTGTCTGCAGCTCTTTGCATGTGTTTCACCATTCTACTGGCTTCAATTCTTTCTCCCAGCGTCATGTCCCATCCCATCATCTCTTGGTGGTGCAACCACGGGAGCACGCCCTTTCTCGTATTTCAGAATATCTAGGTGTCACCAGTGCCTTTCTGGCTCCTAATTAGTGAGTAGCACTTGCATGAAGTTATTGGTGCTGCGGAGACGCCTTCCCCAAAGAGAATTGTGGCTTTCTTCCTTAGGAGTCACATTGAGAAGACAAGGGGCAACAAGTATAATTTGCACTGGGAGTGCTTGTCTTGACATAGAAAGAAATTGTTTGCATTAGGTACAATCATTCACTGGAACAACCTTTCATGGGCTGTGGTAGAGTCCCCATCACTGGAGGTTTTCTAATTGCAGTTGGACTCCCAACTCCCATCTAGGCTCTTTTTCCATGAGTATTTGGACCAGACAATTTTTTGAAGTCCCTTCCAACATGGGGTGTTCTGTAATTCTGTGAAATGTCTAATGGATATGCCACCACAGAATTGCAGCAAGGGTCCTATGTATCTTTTTCCCAGCCCGTTGGTTAGAGACTGCAGCTTTGGCAGAGAGGAGACCTTCAGGGAGGATTATTTGCTGTGATTTTTATTTCCAAAGCAAGTTTTCCCTGTATGCATATGCCTGACTTGAACATTTGCCTTCCAAGATTATTGGTTAGTGACATGCAGCATGGGCCAGATGATCTACAGAGATCAGAGGTTTTTGTTGTTATTTTGTTTGGGGTTTTTTTTGCAGGAAGATATGTGTGGAAAAAAAAGGCTCAAAGGCTGCCTAGGAAGGTCATGGAGTCTCCCTCTCTGGAGATATTCAAATCCCACCTGGAGGCATCCCTGTGCAACTTGCTCCAGGTGACCCTGTCTGGGCAGGGAGGTTGGACTAGATGATCTCCAGAGGGCACTTCCAACCCCAACAATTCTGTCACACTGGTAAGATTGGAAATAAAGGAAAAGAGGTAGGAAGGGCAGGGAGAAGAGAGAGCTTAGATAGCACAGGGAAGCAAAGAGGGCCAGCACTTTTCCATGCTCTCATTTTGTCTGGAAGTCGTGCTTTAAATGTTCTTCTTTACTTGTGCCAGTGGTATGTGCAGACCACTAGGTAGCAGGCAACTACTAAAAAGCAGTAACTCATTAGAATGGACATGCTACTCCATGACAAGAAGAAAATGTTACTGGACCTTTTTAAGAGAAAACCACCATAGAAATGAGTTTGCCAGTAGCACTTAAAAGGATCAGAAAGATTCTTTGTGCAGTTTGCCAGGGTCTTTTTCAGCAGTTTTTCGTAGAAGACTGTTTATTTTTACAGTGTACACAAGAGTCCTACTTGGCTTTGAAGCCACTGAGAGATGAGGTATCTGTCCCAGTGGACTTACAGAATAACTACAAACTGTGACTTTCTCAGATGTCCTCATATTTGTGTCCATGTGTTCTGTTCCATGTGTGTGTGAGTATTTTCAACTCTGCCAAAGTGTAACCACACAAATCCTATTGGGCAGAAAGGGAGTTGTGTATCTGAATTCTGTCCTGGGGTTTGGAAGCATTGAGCTTAAACTAACAGTGTGTATGAACAGTTTGTTTTTAGGTTGGCAGAACCTAAGTCGTTATGCTCACAATACCTGGTCTCCATGAGTGAAGGGAAGGGCTTGGGAAGGAGCAGAGCTTCGATGGGTAAGCACCTGGCTGCACATCTGGTGCCAACAGGAATCAGGCATTGGTAACCATGGAACCCACTCTGAGAACTGAGACCTGATAGGAATAGGTGGGACCCATCTGACAAAGTGGAGAGTTGTGACAGATTGATACAAGCTCAGGAACAAAGCGGGGAAGATGAAGAGGGGGATTATTGTTTATGTGAAGGAGACTTTTTGATGTATGGAGCTCTTCTGTGGAAGAGGTGGGCTTGCTTTCTTCCTCCTTTGTGAGGTGGAGAACATAACCATCCTCTGTATCTCAAGTTGTCACTTTTCTGCTTTTTGAGGGAAAGCTGAATAGATTGGAGATTTTCATTCAAAATCTGGATCCTCTCAGGATTTTGCAATTCAATATCCAGGAATCAAATTCTTCCTGCTGGCCACGGTATTGTGAATGGTGAGGGTGGTCCATCAGTGGTACACTGGGCCCACACCACACTTTTTTCTCCCATTCTTTGCTTCCTGGGATGGCCTGTGCTCTTTACACCTGGGTTTGGCAGTGCTTCATGGATTGCTTGTGGCCCACTGTCCTGACACTGTCACTAACTTGTTTACATCCTTTAGCACTCTATCAGCTGCAAGTACTCCTAGGAAACGTTTTGGACATTTTGCCAAGGTGTTGTAAAATACATATTTGCAGAAGGCCAAAAAAGGTCATGTGTCCCTCCACCCCAGCCTTGCTTGACAGAAGCCCAGCTGATGATGATACTGATTCTCCTTCTTCACCTACAGGGAGCTCTATCATTTGTGTCTGTTGGTTCATTTTCCCCACCTGATCTGTGGGACACTGATTTTCCCTCTTGTTGAGGAAGCTATGTGGTATTAATCTACTGGTGTTCGAGTAGCACTTGTTTATCCAGTGATCTTCAATCTCTTCAAGTAGCGCTTCCAGGTCTCATATGGTTTATCTTCTGCAGGTGGAAGAGAAAGAAGTAAATGAGACAGGAAGAAGAATGAGGAGTGGTGTGTCTTAATGAACAAGAGATGCCTTTCCTGGAGAGCAGGAAAAGAACTAAAACTAGTTCTAAAACTAAAGCCTGTGACCAGGGTTGGTGAGTAAGCAGGAAGAGGCAGAAGACAGGAAAAGAAAGGTTCACATCCCAAAGCAATTGACATCAGCACTACTTCCCAGCTCGAGAGCTATGGGTGACAGTAGGCACAGTTGCCCACTGAGCCTTCTTGTGCTGCGGAGATGGAACAGGGTCCCATGTTCGGCTGAAGTGTCCAGGTGCCAACAAATGTTTCTGCCCTGCGTCTCTAGGAGCAGCAGACCCGGAATATCTGCAGCCAGCTGGACCCAAACAAACATCTGTGGGCTTTATTCCCCTTTTGCATAGGTAAAGGTAACCTGAATGGCCAGAGGAGCAGCTTAGAAGCCCAGACTGGCATCTGAAAACTCTGGGTTCATTTCTTCGCTTGCTCTAAAACTCCACTGAGACCTGGGATGATATACATGTCTTTTTTGTCTCATGGAGGGGAGGAAGGATAGAAATTTCTACTTTTCCATCATCTCAGTGGTTTTGTGGTGCCTTATGTTTTAATATGAGCTCCTTGAGGCAACAGCCATTTTCTCAGCCATCTTCATGCAGCTCTTGGCTTAAGAAGTCTTGATCTTTAGTTATTCCTCTCAATCTCAATTGTAAGAATGGTTTTTTATTCAGGGCCACAGGATTTGCCCATCTAAAATATCCCTGAAACAAATAAATTCTCCTTGAAGAGCCCTAAGTGGTTTTTTGATCTTTTCTAGAAATCCATTTAACTGAAGGCTTGGTTTTGGATGTACACTGCTGTGCTTCTTAACAGACCTTTCTGTAAAGTGTGAGGATTTGATTGAAATATTTTTAAAATACTTCATTTTTTAAGATATTCTCTTCCTTGGGCCCCAGACTTCTACTGCTTTCAACTGGGCATGAGAACGAGTGCAAGTTCTGCCTGAGCTCACTGGCTTCTGGCTTTGGACTGCTGTTGGTCTGTTACACCCGAGGGAGTAGTATGAAGCTAATGACCAAGGGCAGAGGAGAGTTACACAAAAGGCTGCTAAATAAAGGCTGCAACAAACCAAAAATAGCTGGGGGAAGGTGGGAGGAGGAGGAGGGAAGGCAAGTTGTGCTGCACGAGGCTCCAGATGGGCCTTGTGTGCTGCATTACAATGACAGAGCCACAGGGGCCGAGCGAAAGGTTCCCATCCCTAGAGGATGTATGGCACCAACCTGCAGCACATGTTCCTTGCCAGGTGAAGGATTCCCCAGCTCCCTGTCCCAAGGACACCACCTGGCCAACTCGGCTAGGGGGCTGGTATTCAATAAACTGGGAACCAGCGTGGCTCTTTGCTCCTACAGCACTTGTCTTGGTAGCTAATTAGACCAATTGCTAAATAAGTGATACAAATAGTGAACATACAGTAGCATCCTGGTTTAACCAGGAGTTGAAGATAGTGTTGAAAGCATTTATTTGTGTTTTTAAAGGCTACTGGAAACCTCCTTTTCAAGGATGAGTTAAGTAGCCTCATTGTTATGTTGCTTCTGCATTTTGAAGTTAAACAGCTCCGTGATCTATGAACTCAAATCACACAGTTAATTACCCCACATTCCCCCTTCTTGCTCCCCTCCCTCTCCCACTGTGCTCTTGAAATACATTATATTTCTTTGACAGTCCACTGAGAACAATGTCTGCTTTTGTGACAGCAACATTGCCAGTGGTGTAAAAATCTATGCGTCTGTCAGGTTTCCCCATGTGAAACATAATTGCTTAATTTCCATTTGAAAGTACATCCCTGACATTAGAAAAACGTAGACACACCAAGGATAACAATGATTTCCTGACACCTACAATGGGGCATAATGTGGTAATAAATATGTGTGCAAAATGAATGCTCTGCACACAGAGGGAGCAGGTCTGAATTTACAGCTGCAGATGAAGTGTTCCTCAGGAAAAAAAAAATAGTAAAAAGAAAGAAACCAGCAGATTAGCATCAGTGTGAGTCTATGTCAACCAGATGGCTTGCTATGGAAAAAGAGCTTCCCTGCTTTATTCCAGTAACCCTGGCTAGCAGGCTGAATGTCTGAGATGAGAAGAGAAAAATGATCTCATTCAGTTGGGTTTTTTTCCTCCTTGCATACATACAGTTTGAGCTGGAGCAGAGTAAAAGCTCTGAAAAGAACACAGAAGTTGTCCACTAATGGTGGTGTGTGATGGACCAGGAAAGCTCCTGGACACAGGTTCAAGCATGCCAAAAGCACAATGGAAAACACTGCCAGCTGAGAGGAGGAGAGCCCTCAGGGGACAGCCACTCGGTCTAGCCAGGCGTCTACTCTGCGCCACAAAATGATGATGTGCTTCTTCCTCTGACTTCTCTCTACTTCAGATGGTCCCTAAAATATTTGGAGCAGAGATCATCTTCCTAAGGCCCCAGTTCCTAGTGTCCTTAGTGTGATGCCAGTCATGGCCTGACATGTTGGTCCTAGCCTGCCAAGACTGGACTTGGCACTAGAGCACATTGGCAGTTCGTGTGGAGACAGCTGCACCAGGCTGCTGCCTGGTCCAGGGCACCTCATCTCATTTTAGGCATTTAACTGAACACTTAGTTAGGAGCAGTTTCCTCCAGGGTCACTGGGGACAAAAACACGTCTTCATTCGAGTGTTGACAAGGAGTCTGGTGGTGCCTCTCTCTGCAGACTGTGGGAAAAAGTCCTAATATAATGAGACTCTCAACTTGGCCTGAAGTGAAATAGGATGAGTCTAGGCTCAGATGTCTCCCTTCAGGGTGATGAGTGCTGTTCTTTGCCAGAGCAGGTCAGGACATCCTCACCGTCAGACTATCTGAATCACACACGGCTTCTCCCCAGAGACACCGCAGTTTGACAGCTGAGGAAGGGACCTGTAGCTGACAGTTTGAAGCAGTCCAAGTGCACTTATGTTTACAGGAATTTGAGACCCAATACAAGATTCTCAGTGTTGGCTTGCTGCTGAAGTATCATTTCACAAAAGCTCTGGTACAATGGTTCCTAGGACAGACATCATCTTTGGACAATGTGCTTCACGCAGCAGGCAATTTTGCTTGGAGTTTCTGGATTCCAGTGAGAACTAAGTGTTTCTTAGTGACACTGTGTTGAGGGTTGTCCTACAGAGAGGTTGTAAAAATAATCAGGGTGATTTGACCTCTCTTATCTGCAACAAATGATGAGTTGTGACTGTGCACCGAAAAAACAGGAGATGAGAATCTTCTGCCTCTTTGGAGAAGTTGTGACACCGTTTGCTGAGACCTCCTTCAAGACTAGGGCACCATTCACAGGGCAAGAGTTGAATAGTTATTTTTCATTTTTCTTTGTTTAAATTCTGTTCCCAATGGAAATTTCTCACAGTAAGAAATGAGGAGGATGTTTAACTTTGATTTGGTCTATGGTAGAATTAATGTGCGTGGAATATCCAGTCCTCGATTCTTTACTTGTCTTTGGCAGTGAATGAATGTCTGTCATTGCAAATGTCTACAAAATTACTGTTTTAATGACCTGTTTGCTTCAATTAAGGCCTGGCTATTATCTTTCCAAGAGGCAGAGGGTTGGGGAGGGGGAGACAGAGCAGGAGAAAAAAGCTGATCATTAGGACTTGTGAGTAGAACATTTAAGCGGCCAGCTGAAACTGAGAGTGGATTTGGAAAGGCTGTGTGATGAATCTGTGACATTGCAATATTTCAATCATCACATTTCAGATTCTGGTTCATGCATCATTTGCTATGAAAGTTTTAAGATTTTAATCAGTGTTTCAAGAGTAAATTGATACAGCCTAATCATTTAGAATCTCTGGCACAAGACCAAAGTGTATTATGTTAAGTGTATGTTATGTATTATAAAAGCTGCTTGCTGAAAATTAATTGAGTATTCCCGTGCTAGATAATGTTTCTCCATTCCCCAGAGCCCATCCCTTTGCGTGCGAGTATTTTCCCAAGTGCAATGCAGATGCCAGAGAAAAGGTGAATATATAACATATGTAAAAGACTGGCTCAGTTAGACATAGCACAGTATCAAGCCTGCTAACCTCCCTGGCTGGATTGTGGGGTTGTTTATTTGTCTGCATGATGTGTAGGAGGAAAACTTCCGGGTACAAAATGACAGAAAAATGTATTTTCCATAGAAGCAAAATATAAGAAAGCCTGTAAAAAATTGGAAATGTGTTTGCATTTCTACTGATGACTTATGCGGACTTGGCAGAACAAGCAGCCTGAGTAAATGATACAGTTAGCAGCCAGTGGGTCTAGGTAACGAATGTGCCATCACACTGTATATTGAAAGGCTCACTAAATTCTCATGTTGTGCTTGTCCTGCATTTTGTACTTGTCGCAAAGCTGATAAAAGGAATGTGTGCCGAGATGAGGAGCTGGGCACACCTTTGATTCGCCAAAAGCCAGCAGTGGGTGGCCACCAGCATTATTTATCCTCTGTGCTGACATTTCTGATACAAACCATTTCCATCTGCTCTGGTTTCTCAGGGGGATTTGGGGCCCTTTTGCAAGGAGGGGTTGTTTTTGGAACTTTCCCTGTCTACCTAGTACAGAGGAAATAGGTTAAAACACCCCTTCTGCCTCATGCACAGTTCTTCTCAGAGACTCCCAGGCTGAATCTTCCCACCATCAGGATGTTCTCCCTAGCATCCTGGTCAAAGCTGTCTTAACTCATTTATGGTTTTTGGTCATCCTCAATGTCAGGCAAAAGAAGATGGGTGTTTGCTATCTGCTGTTGGATATCACTTCCTTCAGCTCCAGTCTCAAGTCCTCCTCGTTACACATTTATCTTTTAGAAAGTGGAAAAACATCAACACCCAGAGCATGTGTCCATCCTCTCATCTTCTCATAAGATGCCAGTGCAAGTTCATTAGCCTGAACTGGGCAGACCAAAGGTTTGAAGCCCATTTGTACACATCCCAGGCAAGAGCCCCCCTCATCACTGCTGAAGGCCTTCAGCCACAAAGTGAGGAGAATGGCAGCATTTGTGGTGATAGCTTTGGCTAGGACACCTAACCTCCCCCTTTGGTCGTCCATCTTTTCTTCTTCGACTTTTTTAAAGCCCCAAGGCAATAGAAGGAAAGTATTTGTTTGGGGTCACTTCAAATTCTTCAGTCAGGCAGAATTAATTGTTTCATTCTGCTGAATATTGGGAATTTTTTTTTTTTTTTCTGTTTCAGTTTAGTGGATAGTCTCCTCCTCAAGTTGAAAATCAGTAATTCTCAGTGGCCTTAATTTAGGCCCACTCATTACCAGTGTTTCTAAGATGAGATACAGTCATAACATGGAGGAGGGAGATAGCTGGAAGGAGGTCATTCAGCTCTCCTGAGGAAAGAACGTCTCAAAGGACTCAAGCAACTCCTTTCTGCTCTGAAGGTTTGTTGTCCCTTGCCTCCACCCAGGGCCTGGTTTGTATCACAGAAATGCCAAAGTACATGCTCTGGGTGCACACACAGCATCTCTCATTGACTGAGCAGGGAAGTGGCACATCTGGCTTCCCCCTCAGGGCCCCTTGTTGCCCTCCAGTCATACATCTGCAATTCCACTCTGCTGTACTCTCTGGCCCCTCTTTCAAAGGACAGCCAGCTGGCCTCCTCTCTCAGCAGCTTGCTCATCATCTGGTGGTCACAAAACAGCAGAGGGGTGCATTACCAGCAGACCCCTTGCTCCCAAATGAGTCCTCCTGCAGTTTAGGGCTGTGGCCTTTGCCCTGCTGCCTGGCCCTCTGATGTGCTGTCTTTGGTAACTGGAGAAAGTATTTGGGTGTCCTGTGGGAGAGGCTTCATGCTCATGATCACAGGTGATCTAACATTGCAAGGAAATGTAGCTTAGCCACCAACTCTTATAATTAGCATAAATAATCCAAGCACTTATTCATCTATTCTCTGTTTATAGAGGCACCCTCTGGTAGGACAGTGAACAGGAAATAGAAATGGAGTATCTGAGAAGGTAAAATACTCCTAAGGTTCACTGATATCCCTCTTCAACTCTTGGGGTGAAAGTTCTTCTCTTTAGGAATAATTGAATGATTTAGTGACTATGACATCCTCATCTTTTCCCCTTGTGTCATTGAGACACAGACAACGTTTCTCCAAGAATAGGAGGCCAAGCTCTTTTTTTCATATATAGTGGAAGAGCTTGAAGAACTTCTTTGGAATATCCTTCGGAGGCATTGGAGTCTTAACACCAGATACCAGAAGACACAAATTTCTGGTTTCTCGTTCATTTAACACATATATGGAATAGCACAAACTTGGGCTGCTAGAGGTGAACATCTCCTTCCTGAGAGTCTGTTTTTTCCTTCCTGTTGCTGGCTGCTTATTCACCATATGGCTGTGGCCATCCAACCACGTCTGGTCCCTTCCTCGCCTGTTCCACTGAGCTGGTCCATAACATGGGAATTTCTCTGATCCACTATAATGCTATTGACAGGTCTCTTGTTTCTCCAGCCTCATCAGAGCCCATAAGCCATACCACAATTACCCCATTCCTCTCTAAACTCATCTCTGCATCCCCCAGAAGCGTGAAGAGATGAGATGGCATCAGGACTTTTCTTCTGTCACATATCTGGAGCTCCTACAATGAAGGATCTAAATTGCTTCAAGGAGCAACCTAGCCACCCTGAACTGTTTATTGAGTCTGACCTTGGGAATACCTGCAGCAGGAGAGGAAGAAGTCATTGGCAAAATATTCACATGGGTCAGTGCAGACATCAAGCAAGGAGTGATAGAACCCATCACCACGACCTGCAGCTGTCAGGGCCAGCAATCATAGCTCTGCACAATTCTGTAGATTCATGACTTCTCTTCCCTTTTTGCAGATCCCTCAAAATTTTTCTAAGGGTATAGTGAATTTAAGGCTGCTAACAAGAGGCATTCCTGGTCTCAAAGAATCCATGTAGAGAATCTGCTATAGCTGAAAGTAATGATTCCTAGGTGCTTCTTGTTCCAGACTTTATAGGACACGACAATCTCAGTTTCTTAGCAGAGGTATTACATGGGTCACCTGCTACTGGACCTCTGGCTCATCATGCTTAACTTTGTGAATGAAGTCAAGGATAGCAACCCAAAGTCCATGGTCATTGCTACTCTGAACTTTCTGTATCACACAAAGGACTTAAATTACGGATCCAGATCCAGCTTGAAGACACCTGCCCTCTCACTGTATGTTTTTTATTAAAATAGTGTCTCAGTGAATGTCATATTAGCAAACTGAGATTTGGGGACTCTTTCTTCCTTTAAAGTGCAGTCACTCTGTCATGACATTATAGCTCATCTTGAACTTTATATTAGCAGCCAAAGAGAAAGGCTGTAGATTGTATTTGATTTTCAAAATACAGGTAATAAAACTTCATCTTTTTTCATTTTGAGACATGAGAGCAAAAGCACTGAACACTTCTGTTTACCTTTATTACACAGTATTGGCATTCCTAAAGTCTGGACTGAAAACTCATAATCTTTTTTCATTAAAGTGCCTAATATCAGGATTTCTGCAATTTATTGTTCCTTATTTTCCATGTGTTATGACAAAACACTAAACCTAGAATGTCTGTTGCCATTGCTAATTGGAAAGCCACTCTTCATTGTTCCTTTTTTTTTTGTTCTCCATTAAGCCAACTGGCTTTAGTTGCTGGCAGATAAAAAGTGAGAACAAAAAGAAGTGTTAAAAAAGTGCCAGGAAAATCTCCAAGCAGTCCTCAGTGTGAACAGATCTAGCTTGTCTGCCACCCCAGGAGAAAACTCTGGTCAGTCTGATGAGACACTTTCTCGAGTTCTGCGCCCAGCTCTGGGTCCCCCACCATAAGAAGGATGTGGACCTTCTGGAGCAAGTCCAGAGAAGGGCCAAAAAGATGATCAGAGGGCTGGAGCACCTCTCCTTTGAAGACAGGCAGAGAGACCTGGGGCTCTGGAGAAGAGAAGACCTTCTGGCATCTTTCCAGTACCTGAAGAGGGCTTACATGGAAGCTGGAGGATGATTTTTTTACCAGGATATATAGAGATAGGAAAAGGGGAAATGGCTTTAAACTGAAAGGAGTTGTGTTTAGGTTAAACATTAGGAAGAAATTCTTTACTGTGAGGATGATGAGGTGCTGTCATGGGTTTCCCAGAGAAGCTGCGGATGCCTCATCCCTGAAAGTGTTCAAGGCCAGGCTGGATGGAGCTCTGGGCAACCTGGTCTAGTGAAAGGTGTCCCTGCCTGTGGCAGGGGTGTTGGAACTAAATGATCTTTACAATCCCCTCCAACCCATACCATTCATTGACTCTGTGATGATTCTATGCATGTGCTGTCCTGTGGGATTCACATGGTAGGGCTGGTGCATTGCATTCAGTTCTGTCTGACAGAGCTGCTACGTTGCTCTTGATTTCTTTTGTCATCTGCCATATCACCAATACTACAAGTTTGTAGCAAAAGCAACAAACCTAAAAACCTCAGAGCAAAACTGTGCTAGAAACTTCCTTATGGAAGATGGAGGAAGATAGGTGGAGTGAACCATAACCAGGCACAGCAAATGCATGTGAGGTGGCTTGAAGGGCCATATCAGATCAAAGAAGCGGAGTGCAAAGCCCTGGGAATGATTCCCTTCTGTTTTGTGGCCATCACCCAGCAGACCAGAGCTGAGGGAGCCATATTGTAGAAGCACAAGGTGTCCACATCCTTAGAGCCATTTTTTTTCCCTTTGAACTGTCTGACTGCTCTACCTTCAATTCCCCATGTAGCCAGTAGCAATTTTACAATGTCTCCAGGAGACTCCAAAGTCTTCAAAAACACTCTTGAAAACTCAGTGATGAAGGTGACTTGTGACTTTGATGTGAGGCTGCTGTGAGGCAAGTGGCTAATAGAGAGGCAGATGGTGCCATGTTCTGCATGGTGTAAATGACCCTCATGGCCACCCATCATCAACCCATAAAGGTGTGAACTCTGCTGCGACCAGACCAGATTAGTACTGTATTTAATGAAGTATGGATTTTTGTGCAGTGTTCAGCATGAACAAGGCCAAATCAGATTACAAAACTGCTTCAACCTGTGGGTCCCATATGGAAGAAAATTGTAAATCTGATGTTTAGCATGGCTTGCTGTGATGGGAACTTAGTAGTGATGCCCTGTAACTATGGTTGGGTTTCGCACTAACATAAATCCACCTGCCAAATCCCTCTGCTGCTGTACAAGCTTACTAGCCTGGAGCAGAACTTCCAACTGGCATCGGCAATCAGAAATCTCCGCCCTAGAAACAGATAGGGCCCAGGTACAAAGCCAGGTCAGCAAAAAAAAAGCCACAGCTTCCATCTCTTCTCCAGTCTCTCAAGATGAGGTAACTTGTTAAAGATGTGGGGGCTCCAGTAGCAGAGCCAAAGGGACAGATTTTAAAGGGGCTTAGTTCCCTCTCTCCCAGGTTAATCAAGAGGAGTGAAGCACATAAATGCTGTAGAAAAAAATTTGATCCTCAGGGAGCTATTTGCTATAGCATCCAGATGAGGTATGACCTGGCTTTGCTAGGCTCATCTCATCATCCTCAGCCCACCTCCCCTTGTGTGAAATAAAGTATCAGAACCATTTTAAAACAAGCCTCTGACAAACTCACTGCCTGCAGTGCCACTTGTGTAAGCAGCTGCTCATCATCAGAGTGTTCCGTAACAGTGACCACTTCTCTGCCCAGGCTTCCTGCAACACCTGCCTCCTGAAGGGCTTAGGGGAGGAAGAAGCAGGGGTGACAATACATAGTGCCCTGAGGAGCCAGGAAAACACATACTCCAAAGCAGGAGGGAAGAAGGTTTTTAAGGGCCAAGTTTTCTTACATTTTCTTTTCCTGTAATGAGTACAGGCTTGCTTGGATCCTCACATCCACACAAAGGCATGTGTAGTTGCCAAGTTGGGTTTGTGTGTACAGCTATCACAGAGCTATGGAGTAATGGGTCCAAAAAGGGATTAGACAGACTCTGAGAGGGTAAGTCCGTGGTGGCTGTTAAACGTGGTGGTCTGGACACAACCCCAGGCCTAAAAAGGCTTTAAGTTACTGACTGCTGGAAGCCAGGACAGGATGCCAACCAGAGCCTCAGTCTCTGCATTTCCCATTCTTAAAGATCTTCCCTAAGGATTTTCTACTGCCTCCTGCTAGAATGCTGACCTAGACAAACCTTTGATCTGTTTGTGTTCTGCCAACTCCATGTTGTTATTCCTGTATATAACATGGGCGCGAAAAGTGAGGAATGAGCTTAGCTGTCCTCCTCAACCTCAGCAACATCCTCAGCATGCTCAATGCTTGTTTAGGATATGTGTTCCTCACATGTGCTGGCTAAAGGCTGGTGGCTGCATGCATTGAGGAGGAATTCATAAATCTGTTACTGTTTTCACAGTCCCGAGGTTCGAAACACTGTCTTTGCCAGAAACAATAGCCTTTTCATCTCTCGAGATGTGAAGTGGAATCCTGCTGACTTGCATTCTGCCATGAGTGCTCCTGCTCTGTCAGAATTTCACTCTAAGGTGAGGTCCTATCCCTACATGCAGTGATATATGAGCCAACAAACAGGCCAAGAGTTTGCATCTGGACCAAGGTTCATGGGACACTTCATGGTACAGTGCTGACATTTGTTTGATTTACTGCAGGGTAGGAGTCAATGCCTCACCCACGGGCATTTCAAAGACAAGTCACTAAGCACATGATGCAGTGAAATCCCCTCCTCTCGGGCAGAGATGTGTTAGGCACAGACAGTTTTTGTCTGGCTTCCACTGGCAGAAGGTAGGGTGTACATGGCCCAGTGAGCCACATTTGGCTGTGCAAGGATAGGCTGCTGCATGTGAAGGTGAGGGGCAGTCCATATTCCACGTCCTGGGTCTGGAAAAGGGCTCAAAACCAGCCATTTGAGTCATGTTTCTGAATCTAAATCTAAATTATCCCTTAAACTTCCCTCCTCTACTCCCTGCAGAAAATTTTGACTTGTGCTCCTGACCCACTGCCAAGCTCTTTGCCTACTCCTTTGCCCTTTTGCATGTCTTTCTACTGGTTTACCCAGATTGTTTAAAGACATGTTCCCCTATTCCTGCCTCTGAGTGCTTGCTGGCTCTCCTCTCCCCTTCCGCTGCCACTCTCAAAAAATATTGAAGTAACTGCAACAGAGAGACTTTAGCACTTATGTAATTTGATACCCTATTCACACAGGTTTTGTGTTGTGTCCTCCAATTCCAGGTGCTTGGTCACTATCTGTTTTGGGCTGGGGCAGTAATTCCCCCTTTTTACATGTATGGTTTCCACAGCATGGTGAGGCATAAATCTAATTCTATGTCTGCTGCATCAATTTTCCTCTATACCTACTTTCAAAAGACATCCTGTTATCTCATTTTCATATCATCCGGTGTGTTCACTGACAGCCAACAGGAAAGGGGAAGAGAATACACTGGGCACTGGAATACAAATCAAATTTCTTGCGGGATTTTCTTTGGACCTTAAATGGAGAATGGCTGAATTACCTGACACTTCAAAATAAATTGAGCTTGCTACCTTTTCTCAGAATTCAGAGCAATATTGTTTTAGCTGCTTTATATTGGGCCAGCAGGCCTCCTGTATGAACCTTTCTGTTCAGCCTGGCTGCAGGAAGGCTTTGATTTCATTCTCAGTTGCATGCAGATACTTCCCTGAAAAGCCCTGTTCCCTTTCACTTCCTCTTTAGTTTCTTTTCTTCTATCTATTTCAAAGTTTATCATTTGGCAGATCTCTGCGCAAGAGAAAATGTGGAAGTTAGGATAAGGAAGCCTATACCAGCACGGGGACCGAAAATTAATGAAAGAAATTGAAAAACTGAAATGAGAGTGCACCATCATTACTGCTGTGTACATTTTGATGGCCAGGGCAGTGGTACCCAAGGCAATAGTTTATTGTTCTAAGTTATTTTGTGCTGTAATTGGTTCTGGGTGCAAACAGCTTCCCATGTACTATACTCTTTTATACAGCATGGCATAAAAGCACCTGGTAGCGTTAGCCCCAACACTCAAAGGAGCCAGTATACCACCATTCATTACTCCTGGTAAGGATCTACCTGCACTGGAAGAGATATGGAAAAACTCATTTACTTTGAGAAAGGACACCAAAAAGCTGGATGGAAGATAGGATTTCAAGATATTAAAGAGCTGTACAAAAGAATTCAAGCAGAATTCAATAAGTAGAATTCAATAACCCCTCAATAAGTAGTTTCTAATGCACAGCACATGGGTAGACAGCTAAACCACGTGGAGTTCTTCTGCCTCCCTCCCTATGCATGTAGCACTCTGCCCAGGCATGTCATGTTGCAGGATTGGGGCTCAGCAAAGCCTTCTGTAATTCATATTTCATTTAAGTCCAAATTTCACACATAAACCAGGAAAAAATGAGCCGGTAAAAAAGAGAGTGTGAGGATCCATATTTGTGGATTCTGGTCTGATTTTTTCAGTTTCTACCAGGAAATCTCTTTCATGAATGCCAGCTCTGCAACCATTCGGCCTCTGCTCTTTTCTGGCTCATACATCATCACCAGGAAAAAAAAAATCCTGCAACTGGAGCTTAACAATTCCACTGTGAAGCATGAATCAGAAAGGAATCCAGAGTTCTCTGCTACAGCTCCATTAGCTCTGCAGTGCTAGTAAAAATTATTTGTTGCTAGCAATTTTTTTGAGCAGAAGAGAGCTTTGGAAGACTTCTTAGAAAGGGATCTCCTCTAGACATTTAAGGCTTCATTTGCACACTTATTTTCCTGTTTGTTATTGCACTTTACAGTAGTTATTGATGGTGTGAAATATGTGAAGGTGTTATATGCCAAGCACAGCAAGAAGCATTTCGTGACTTTATTTAATCAGTGGTTTTGTCTGTTCTTGTGAGAGCATGTGTCAGTAACATCCAAGGCAAGTCAAAAAGACTTCACGATGCTCAATTCTGAAAGTGCATTGCAAGAGCATTTTCCCTTCCTTTCTATAACAACAAGTAAATGACTTTATCTCACAAATTGGGCACTGTTTCTCCTGCAGATAAACCCAGAATTGTTCTGGGTTGCATGATATGAAGTGATGCCTGGTGTGACTAGGATGTAAGAGCCAGATGAGGGCTGACACAGGGAGCAGAGTAGAGCATCTTCAATCCATCGTGTCACCCCTGTGACAACTGCAGACCAGAATTTAGGCTCCTGAGGGAAGACGTCCCACTAACATCAACAGAAATTTTGCCTGGGTGTGGAATGCGGAGTCGAACTCTTTATTTGTTCACTAGGGGAGGAAGTAATGCCACAGTAAGAAAGCTATTCTTGTAAGTTATTTATTGCTGAGTTTAGGGTTGGTTAGGATTTGTGCCAGGTACTAAATCAATGCAGGTCATGGAAATTTTATTTTTAAGCATTGCTCTTTTCGATGCCCCAAAAATTGCTTTAGCTGTGAATTATTCCGAAAGGCCATGACCAATAAAAAATGTGCGAATCATAAATCAGAGACAACACGTTCCTGCTGGAGACCCTGAGAATATAAAATCGGAAACCAGAATCAGGACTACTAGGAAATAGGTTCTTTTTTCTTCCACAGGTATGGGTAAGCGTTAATCCAAAGTCATTGTTTTCAAGGGAGTTGCCTCAATTTTTCTGCAAAATCTTCAGGTACCTGCAAAGAACTCATGTTTATGTGCCCAAACAACTTCTCTGCATCCTGTATATATTTTACCTTCTTTACCACTCTATTCTGTGCTTTCCCTTTGTTGGACATCCGCAGAAAGCCTGATTCCAACTCATTTGTCCCACATTTAGCACTGCTGTATTGCACCAATCTTGCAGAACTCCTTCCAAGCAGCTCTAGAGAGGACAAGTCTAAGATATTCAAGGAATCTCTAGATCCTGTGTACCTCAAATTTCTCCAGGTAGAAGCCTGAACAGAAAGAGAAGAGCCTGGCAGCAAAAAAGTCCCAACACGGAAGCCAGGGGATGTTACACCCTTTCCAAGTTATTACCTCACTCAGTACACCCTGTTGCTCTGAGAGGCCGTGAGCCCTTGGAAACCTGTCCAGGCAGGGAAGCACGCTACTGCTGAGAGGTCTGGATCTGTCTGCCAACAATCCATTCTTGTGTGACTAAAGCGATTGCAAGGATTTTTACAAGGTGAGGGTTAGGAGAATCTTACTCCTCCATTTAAGCACCTGGATTTTAGGCAGTGGGTGGAAATATTAAGTAATGTGAAAATAATTCTCTTCATGTGGTATGTGTGTGTGGGTGGCAGTGTTCACACCTCCACTTACAGCTTCCCTTGATGTCTCTCTTAGACATGCTGGATTATCCCCATGAATCACCTGCCTTTTTCCACTGATTCATGTTGATTAGACTGATCTTAGGGTCATCCCCAAAATGAAATCTCCGAAGTAGCCTGCTGTAGATAATTCCAAAATGACTTCTGCTGTATGATTGCTCTAGCCAAAAGTGATGGGGAAGAAAATGCTCAGGTAGGTTTGCTCCATCTGTACTTCTTTTCCCGTACCTAAAAGCTGCTGAGGTGAGGTGGGTGCCCTGGAAGCCTGTGGCTTTCTCTCCACTAAGCTCTGTTGACAGTGTCTCCAAACAAGCATGGCATTTTCTCATCACCACCCCCAGCCAGCACTGGTCCATCCAGAGCAGATCCCAACTCTGATCAGCTGTTAGGAATCAAAAAGGAAATATCTCAGCTTCTCATTGTCACTACCTAGAATATTTAGTAGTCCTTCTTGAACAGCCCTGCCCTGCAGAAACTTGAACAGGCTAGTGCCCTCTTGCCATTCTAAGGCATAAGTAACATCTTATTCCTCTGTAGGAATCTGTGCACTTCGTTGAAGAAACAAAGCTATTGCCTTGGGCTAATGACAGGGAGGGCAGTGTTTGTGAGGAGAAGACGACTGACACTGTAGTACCTTAGTTGTTTTCCTATCATCTTGTGACTGTCACACTGGGGACAGCAATTGGCAGAAGAGAAGGGATTACAGCCCCAGTCCACCCATGGAAAACATCACTTTGAACATGTCTCCACTGGACTGTTCTCTCTTCCTCACAACCCAGCATGCTAAAGCCAGCCTTCTGTGTTTATATAACTAATGTTATGCTTTTGTAACTGGCTAATGAAGAGCTGCAAAATTGCATATTTTCAATGAGCAATTTAACGTGTCCTTGTATAAGCAGCTCTTGCAAGCAAGAAGCAAGTGCAAAATAAATCATTACACCAATTATTTTGCATCTGTGCATGAGTTACTAAATGACTGGTTACCCCTGAGCACAAATACCAGTAAAGACAGAGTTAGTTTCTGAGTGCTTGTTTCTCTAAATTGCCGGTGAACTAGCTACTTGGCTATGGTTAAATGCATGTTTTAGTGCATTATTGGATTCTGGACTGTGAAGTTTTTCCTGCTGCAAAATTCAGAGTACCACAGCCTGAATTCAGCATAGCATTACACATGAATATCAACTTGAAGTGCAAGTATGTTGACATCCACTGGAACTTGAAGTCCTGCTTAAGTATCTACTGATACACAGCATCTGTTTAAGAGCAAGAGTCCAGTCATACCTCCCTGACTGGGCTTCTCTGCCATGGGGCTCATGATCGCTTGGAGGCAATTCCCATGCCAAACGCAATATTGGCTGCTCTTCATTCGTGGATGGTGTTGAGGACTGTGATGCCTCCAACCATCATCTCCTACTGTTTCATCTGAACAGTGTGAGATTCTACAGTCCCAATCCCTATGACCCACTAAAGTTAATTGTAAAGCTCCCACAGGGGAGACATGGACTCAGACAATGTCCCAGTCTTAGGATGTGCTAAATGCTTCCATTGCCATTGAAGGCAAGGGTATCAGCCATTGAAAGAACAAGTAGTTATCTTTAACATGGACAAGCAATTTTTCAAATAGAATTTCAAAACTTTCCCAAGGTTTGAGTTAGTTCGGTTGTTTGGGTTTTTTTTACATAGATGAGTGAAAGGGACATTCAAGAAATCTCTAAATTCATATCTCAAAGAATTGAAAGGAGTGAAAGAATATTTAAAAGAACTGATGTTTTAAGTTCTGAAGGAACTCTGTACACACCACATTTGCAGCCGGTTTCACTTCCTGTGATGACATCAGGGACTTTGCCGAGTTGGTACATTCCAGGTTGAAGATCAAGCAATACCTATGCCAGAAATGCCCTACCTTCCTGCTATGAGCTATCTACTTCAACATCTACTTCATAACTGGGTTATTTTTTAAAAAGCTTTGTATCAGTGGTATCAGGCATCAATTTACAATGCAACTCTCCTAGCTGGAGTTCCCAGGCAAGGCCTGTTCTTCATGTGCAGCCATCTGTTCTCCATCATCATAGCTGCAAGTGTCCCTGATGATGCTTGTATGCTCTGGGTGTTGTAATTCACCATGTGGAGAAAAATAATACCTTGGAACTGCTCTGGCAAATGCACTGTTACAGAGGAATCTGCAAAGTTTAAGACCAGATATATTAGGAGAACCATAAGGAGAGGACAAGGAAGGAACCTCCAATAACTGCATCCACCTTTTACCCTTTCTTAAGCTTATTCCTTCAGCTTCCTTAAACTAATGTGTTTTGGCAGCATGGCATACAGCACGTTCTCTGTCTTTTCAGCCTCCAAATTCTTGGACCTCTTCCATTTTTCCTCTCCAGATGGTTTGAAAGCTCTATTTCTGCTAGGTGCCACTGGTTCATCACAAGAAGATTTTTTTGCCGCGTCATGAGGTGCAGTGTCAGGAAGTTTCACCTTCAGCTCCTCTAGTTACACCAAGCTGCAGATCTTGAGGGAGCACAAGTGGATCATACATTGCACAGTCTCCCCCCCAGATCATCCCAGATTATCCTTTAAATAAAAGCATGGGTCAATGACACTATTAGTGCACACGTTTTTCTCCTTTACACCTCTCCAACCCATGGATTAGGGTGTGATAGAAACAACACAATCTAGCGATGCTTAATATTATTTAGGCACATCTATGAGTACTTATCCCAAGACTCCTTGGAAGGAAAGCTGCAGTACAGGCTACTATAAACAGCTGAGGAAAGCTTCTGACACAGGCTGAGGCACAGCTGTGTCTTCAGCTCATCACACTCCCACAAAGAGAGCTATACCTCATTCATTGGAGACACTGTAGTCTCTCTTTTTTTCCATGTCCTAGAAGTAGACAATCAACTTCCTTGTGGATCTGGCTGATGCACCTGGCCTCGGGACAGAAGGAGAGAGTATCTACCCATCCAGGAAGAGCATTGTACACCCAAAAAGGCTTTCTAGGAAACAAATCCTATTCTTGCTGCAACACTTTATCTTCAGTCCTTGCCCTATGACACAATAAATGCAGGACTTGTTTCATGGAGGAGAATCAACAACACTTGGGAGGTTTTCCAGGCGTTTTAATCAACAGCTGTCATTTTCATGGAGACATGGACAAGATGTTCCAAAAGAAGAACAAAGGTGGAGCTAACCTCATTTGTAATGATGCATAAGTGAAAAGATTTTTTAATGTGTTCATTGGCAAATTCTCTTTGTTCCCACTGAAGTCAGCGCTAAAGTTTTCACTGGGAGCTGCCATGACAATGTAAAGAAACAACAGAAAAAACCCCATATCATATCAGAAAATTACATTTAGGATCTCAGGTGCTTGGGAATGGAGGGTGCTAACAGGAAAAAAAATGTCTCCAGAAAAGCTGATATTCTGTATAACATTTGAGTTTATATAAAACATATATTGACAAATCCTTCAGTTGCCCAATCATTTTGTTTGTTAGATTTGTGTTGTTTGGTTTTGTTGTGGGATTTTTTTTATCTTCTGCTCTCTCTGATTCCTTCCACAAAGACACAAGCAAAAAGATACTTCTTCAGCATGGACTGTGTTCCTCCCTGTCTTAGATTAATTTTTTTCCTTTTGCTTTGAGGACAAATTTGACAATACATTTTTTCCTGCTGAAAATGGGGAAGGTAACTGGTAGA
>VZRR01006742.1:482671-528011 GCA_013398015.1 Oreocharis arfaki | reverse complement strand
GAAAAGAAAAGAAAAGAAAAGAAAAGAAAAGAAAAGAAAAGAACACTGGGTGATGTGAAACCCTATTTCTCATCCCCACTTTGGAAGAAGGGCCTGCTGCTACTATTGTCCTGAGGAAAGGTCTCAGAGGACCAATGTTTATATCAGTACTGTTCATGTCACATTAAGCCACTTCATGTAGGGACTTCATCACACAATATAAGGACAACAGTCCCTGTAAGTTCCCTCTGTAACCAAGGGATAAAGATGTGCAATTGAGAAGCTCTGAACTCTGAACCTCTGAGGAGGATGTTCTGGAAGATCTTCCTCTCCCCACTGACTGTATAGGGGTCCTTGGCCAGCCAAACCCTTAACTTCCATGCTTCAATCTCTACCAGATTTGTGACTCCACAGACACCAGACTTCTGTCAGACTCAGACCCTTTCCTCGGCAAACACTATGATGAAGATGATAGAGCCCCAGTCTCCCGGCCCTGAAACACATCTCATTTTAAGAATGCTGTCTAAGCCGATTTTCATTTCCCAGGTACATTAATGCAAGCAGCAAGTTGACAATGTGATGGTCTTCAATTTCCAGCACCAGCTAAGAAAGAGTGCATCAATTTCACAAAAGGCTGGGGCAATTTGTGCAGGTAACGAGCCAGCTCATAGACTCGTTTCTCTGAAATAAATGTTTAGTTCCATGTTAACCAAAATATACTGGCCTACTGCTTCATCAAACACAGACTGGGAAGCAAATGCACAGCAGAATCTTCTGTCTTTAGCCCCAAGCTTCTCTGAATAACAGGATTAAAAATAAGTTACAAGTTCTCTCTAAAAGAACATAATAAGACAAAATAGGGACACAAAGACCATGGAGAGGATTTGGAGAGGCATAAACGGTGCTAAAAAAAAGAAAAAAAAGCCTTGCTGAAGGTCTTGAATGTCTTTCTGTTCTTTGAACTCTCAGAAACCTTCTTTATCTGTAATAAACTGGTACCAGAGCCTCAGCTGATTAATAGAAAAATATTTTTATTTTCCGCAAAACAAAATATTTTACCAAAACTGTTTTGTAAAAACATGTCAATTTTTTTTTCATGGGATGATTTTTATGGGAACTTAGAAAACAGTGGTTTCTGGAGGTTGTAGCAAGTCCAGAAAAAAGTTTTGTGGAAATGGTGATAGAAAAAGATCCTGTACATAATAATGCAAACATGTTTTTTTATTGCTATACAGAACTTCTTTGTGTAACACTCTGGAGATTGCCTCCCTCCAGTGACTCGTGAGATGACTCTTTCTTCTTTACAAATATTCCCATGAACACAGAAAAGCAATAGTTGCAGTTCATGTGGTTTGGTAGAAGAGGCAGTATTTTGGCTGCCACAGCCTATTGAAATTCTGTGGCTGACCAGTAGATTAGTTCAAAAAGAAGAAAAAGAAGCCAAAGACAGTCCCCCAAAAACACTGAGCTGTAGCACATCTGGGAATGTATACAAATACATATTGTACATGAATCCTGGCACGTTCTAGATCAATGGTCCTTGAAAATGGGATCTTTCCTTTAGCCAGTGTACATGTATGTTTGTGTGTGTATAAACACTAGTGGTGGTAGTAGACAGCCATCAGCAGTGCGTATCTAAAATCTAAGGAATTACCATTCTGACGAAGAATAAACAGTTTCTTCCTCTTCATTATCATTCCAGACATCAATGTCCCATCTGACAACATCTATCAAAGATGTGTTGCATTTTTTCACTTCAGACACTTCTCTGGAAAGCTAACGGTACCATTCTTGTCTCCTCCTCTAGTTGTACACACAATCGCAGCAATTATATAACTGCTGAAAAACCAACTTCCTTTCAGGACAAATGTACACAAAATAATTGAAAGAAACAAAGGGAGATCCAGAATACACATTTTTCCTGAGAAGATAACCCAATGCACCAAAAACATAAGGTAAGCAAAAAGTCTCCGACAGCCAGAAGAAAATAAACTCACTGCATATCATGGTCTGGCTGCATTTAGACAAGAAAACTTCTCCCACCAAATCCAAACTCTGCAATCCTTGCATAAATCAATGACATCACCTTTGGTGACTCACTGCTTACAATATTTATATTCAGCAGGCTGTCTCCCTCGTGGGAAAGTGTCTGTACTGCTGAGACCCATAACTCATTCTGATCCTTGTACGGGAGATAAAGAGGATGTTCTCTCACCTTGCCTTAATTTCACACACTCTGCACGACATCCCAGCAGGATTTCTTTTCTCCATTTCATGACAATGTTGAACAGAGCTTTGTCTGCTGTGAAGCTTCAGCTTGTGCTGTCTAGGGAACAGCATAGAGAAGAACATATGTGAGTGTGCACATGTTCCTGTGCTTGACATGAATCATCTTAGTAGACTGTTTTAACATGATGCACTTAGATAACACGAAGGCTGAAAGATAAGCACTTACTAAACATGAGATGGCAGCGGTGTATGCAAGATTCATTTTGCTTCAGTCTGCAAAAGGGTGACGATGCATTCTTTCATTACATGCTCGTACACTTACTCTCAACTACTCTCCTGCACATTTTTGTTATGTTTTCCCATCATCTGAGCTGGTCACCCCAGGCTCCCTTTATAAGGGAGTCAGTAAGAAGAAACAAGCATTTCTGCAGTGCAATTCATCTCATCTGAAAATAGACATCCAAAATATGACAGCTGAACCACACTTGAGAAGTAGCCTTCAGTCATTTATACCTGAATAAAATATGGTCACTTGCCCTGATTTAGCTCACAGGCAATTGCCCTGTGTGAATGGCAAGATAAAAGACAATCCAACTCGTTCATCCCCATCCCTCATTAGACTTCAAGGCTATAATGTATATTATCACTGAAATATTTCTGGTTGATGAAAAAAAATGCCAATCTGGAAGAAAAAAATGTAAGCAATTTTCCTCACTTCTGTAAATCATTGAATGCACCTCATTACTTTCATGAAAGCCTCCATTTTCTAAATTTGTGTCTCTTCTTGTTTTCCTCTTTGGACTGTTAAACTTCTGCAGCACAAGAAATACTACATGCTTCTCTCCCTCTTTGCACTCTTCTTCTTGATTAAAAATTTCCACTGGCACTTGCTGTTGAAGGACTCTGGCAACAGATTCTAGATGGCCTCATTTAAAAGCAGTCATAGCTTCGTATTATGTCCTAATGGTTAAAGTAAATTATTCTATGTCAAATCCCACCCAAGTTTATTGATTAAACATATTTTCTCTTCTCTGTCTGGTTCGACCTACATTTTTTACCTAGCACATCAAGAGGAAAATTAAGTATAATATATGCCACATAAGGTAAAAACTATAGCAAGATTTAATAATGATTTGTATTCCTACAGATTTGTAAAACTCAGAGAATATTAGTCAAGCCATAATGATTCCGGATTTACACCAGAAGAACCAAATTCAACATCTGGATGATAATTTCATCCAGAGTAAAAAACTTCAGCTTGTGAAGCTTCTGTGTGCATGTGCTGGGGCAGGGTGGGGGGTGTGTGTGCAAGATGATGCGTGTCTTTGTGAAATGGAAACACTAGGCAATTTTATTATTCTATTCATAAAATCTGAGAAAGCAAATTGTGTCTCACACACCTAACTAAAAATTATAAACAAAAAAATACTCTGTTCATCTGACCCTTTAAATGTTACTGCAATTATTTTCTGCCTATGGTATTTATAGAGTATCTGTCACTGCAGACACCAGCTGCATAACCACTGCTTTTTGGATACAATCAAGTGAAAGTCTTAGGACTAAGAGAAGCAACCATTAAATTCTGGGGAGGAGTAGGAGGGGCCTGGAGTGGAAAAACTGAAGTATTTTCCATTATGGATTCCTGCACGTTACTACTCTTCCTGAGCCAAGTGTCCATTTCTCAGTTGTCCTCAAAGCAAGACTGTCAGGGCATGCCTGGCCAGGTACAGTTCGAGTGAGACCAGCACTTGCCTGGCATAACATCACAAAGGCCTCCCCTGGCAAAGAAACAGTGAAGAAGCATTGCTCTGTCTGCCCTCCTTTCCAAATGAAAAGATAATGCATTCATTTCAGGGAAGACCTTCTAAAGACCTGCAGACACCAAGAATAGCTTGGACATATCAGCTGCTAGTGGAATCAGCATGCTACCTGTTTGACTTAGGAGGTATGTCTTGAGCAAAGGTCAGGAAAATAAACTAACCTACTGGAACGAGGCATCCCCTTCCTTCTGTGTGCTTCATGGAGATTTCTATTTATATTTTGAGACATTGTTAATGAAAATCAAGGCTAGCTTGGGGCAAGCCCCACAGAAGTGCTACTTCTCTCTCACGAGCTTTGGTTGTCTACAGGGAGACACGGAGAAGGCTGTTGGTCTTGTGCAAGTGTGAATGCAGGGACCAAGGGTCTCCTCTTCACACAGAGGTGCTGTGCTGTCCATGTGCTGAGTGGTTGTGTCCCTGTCTCCGTCACTCTGTAGGGACAGCCTCTAGGACAGGCTTAAAGGCACCTGAAACTGAGCTCCTCCTGAATGAGCAGACAGGGTCTGTGGAGTTATTCCATTCCTGGAGGAGCTGTATACATCTGGTCAGCTGAATAACCACAGACTCCACTTGATCCACTGCCTACATCTCCACCATCCTGGGGCTTAGGCTTCTAATTTAGGTATGGACACAGACATACAGAAGTCTGAACTTCCTAACAACTCAACATCTCAGTATGACAGCAGGGTCTGCCAGGAGGCATTGGGACACATGTGCTCTTATTTCTGGTTGATGAGAGCAAAATATCTTTACTTACACGAATGTGTTACTCGAATCAGTAACATCACCATACAGAGCACAAGCCATGAAGATATTTTTGATTCCTTCCTGGGTTCTGAAGAATACAGGGTGCGATGATTCAGGTAAGATACAGGCAAAATCATCCAATCTAGTTCCCTCAGAAAATGATCCTGGATACAAGGGAGCCAGAAAGCAGGGCCCAGCATCCTGTAAACTTCTTGATTTTGTAAAAGCAATTTCCAAGGAAAAATAAATAAATTGAATCAATCCGTGTCAAGAGGTCTTTGGAGTGGTAGGCTGAGGGGAACACAGTGGGCATGCAAGCGTTCCTCCATCCTTTGTCCAGAAGGCATGGTTCTTCAAACAGAAACACAAGTGGAAAAAATAGCCACATGAGGAAAGAAAATTTAGTCCTTTAGCCTTATCTCTTTAGAGAGCCTTATCTCTTTTATCCTGTGTATTTTCAACACAGTGCAGAGCTCTCTTCTCCCCTGTTGATAAAGATCAATCGATGCCATAGATAAAAAACTACACAGAATCATCAATCATTCCTCAGAGCATGTGTGTAGCCTGTGTCCCTCTGCATCTGAGCAACTTCCAGAGGGCCCAGACAAGACCTTGGTCCTGATGTGTCAGATGCTACAAAAACTTGAGTAAGAAAGAGTCTCTGGCCCAGTGGGAGCAGGAAAAGGCTGAGAAGGAAAGAGAGATAGCATGAGTTTAGAGGAGAGATTAACACCAAGATGTCAAAAGTAGGGTTTGGATTCCCAGCTTGAAATAAACAGACAAACAAACAAACAAATAAATAAATGTCACTCTTATCTTCCTAGTGAAACTCCTGAGAGGTCCTGTCAAGATTCCTTTCTAGGTCTTCAATACCAATGGCATAAAGCAGACAGGAGTAAATTCAAACACTTTCCCAGTGCATCTACTGACACTGATTTAATTTTAATTTTTTTTCTGACAGCCCTGTAAGCATCAACAAAACAGCATGGAAACTGCAGAGGGAGAGACAGAGGTATATTTAGGCTACCTACAGTATACTTAAACATACGACTCCTTTCCACCCACGATCAAGGGCTCTGGATTTGAGCAGCTCTGGGCAGCCGTCAGGCTGAACTGCTCTGAGATATCAGACGTTGCAAAGAAAAGATTTGCGATTCATTTCACCTACCTTTGGATTGCTAGAAGTCATGCATGTAGTCAGAGCTAATTGCCTAGAGCACTTTATGGATTGTGAGAGAAAGGTATTTTGAGAAGATGATTCATCCTACCCGTCGTACTCCCGAGATGAATATCCTGCATGAATGGCTGTCAGCCTCTGGTGACTGCACAGGGAGCTGAGCCATGGCTTGCACTGGATGCATAAGTCCTTAGCTGGTGAGAGTCATTCCAGATAGAGTTGTACAGATTGAAGAGGAGCCCATGTACCCTGTCAAGGAGAGTTTGCAAGTCTGTATTTTTGATATCTAATAGAAAATTCTTGTATCAGTCAGTCCACTTTTCTCTGCATGCTCTTGTATTTTGGCTACACCTTTAATTAAATTTTTCTTCCTCTTCTGATGTTAAGGCATCACCAGAGAAATATAGTTATGGGGGTGTGGTGGGGGTAGGAGAAATAAAACACACTGTGTGCAAAATCATTTCAGAGGCTGAGAGCAAAAAATCAGAGCACAGGCAGAACAGCCTGAGTGTTTCTGGCGAGCTTGTAGGCACAACACAAGTAAACATCTGAAAGACAAAACTACTATCAGCTCAGCATAGAAAGCAAGCTGCCAGATCCAGAAAAAAATGAGTGTGAGGCTCAACTTAAGCATGTGTGTGCATGCTGAAAAGAGCCAGAAAATCTCTACAAATGTCACCATCCACTCCGGTTTGATATACGGGCCCCCGAGGCCAAGAACTTGACTCTCAGGTCTTTTTTTGTGCAAACTGTGACATCTCAGACTCACAGCAAGAGCTTTCTATATATTTTGGCTCAATGTCTGCATCCAGTTATGTTGATGGAAGGAACTTCAGATTCACACCAACCTAACAGAGTTTATTTTGACGTCTGTCTGTGTTTAGTCTTCATATTAATAATTAAGCCAAGCAATGCAGATTGGGATGGAAATTCCTTCCTGAGGAACAGAGCTGTGTGCCTTGCAAACCACCTAGCAGGCACTGAAACTCTTGTTTCAAGAATTGTTAGTGAGAAACCTAACTACTCCTTTTTACCTAAGTATCATCATTGTTAAGCTGTCCATTGCCATGGGCCTGTTATTTAGGATTTCTGCTGATTAAGGACATGCCCCAAAAGTAATGAGCTCAGCTAATGACATGCTATGAACTCGTTGAGGATTTTTTGAGCTAAAAATGTACTTTCTGTGGTCTGTTAATGAAATCATCCTTCCTGTCAATGAACCAGGGCTGTGGAGAGGCGAGCCACATGAGTTTCCCAGTGGAGTATTTCCCAGCCCATGCACAGAGTCCCCTTCCTTAGCTCAGGAAGTTCTTCCAGTCAAGGCCATCTCCCTCAAGGGATCGTTGGCATTTGGTGTGGCATTGGCTCACAGCTTTCCTCCCCCCAGGAGAGGGTGGAAGGTCACCACGGGGCCAAGCAGGTGCCTGTCAGCTGTTTGCTGCCTCCTGACACAGGTTGTCCAAACGAACGAGTCTGTTTTATGACAGTGGACACACGAAATCCCAGAGAGGAAAGGTAAACCTGGCAACAGGTAAAGGCATTACTAATCTCATGGGCAAATGAATCTGTCACCACTGATGGGAGATGTCTTTGCCTCTCCTGAGATCTTTCCTGATTTGCACTGAGCACAAGTCACTCAACTTCTATGGGGATATGACTCAGCACTGAATTTTGGCACAAGCTGCTCAGAATTAATTATAATTGTGAAGTGCAGAGATGTTGGGGCCCCAATTCTATTGATAATTCTTCTCACCACATAATCAGATTTTAACCCCTTTTTGACCCCATTACAAAAATCCTCATTTGGACCAGTACTTCTCTTCTGGAGGATAAAATACATGAGTTTTTTGCAGTTTTCTTTGCCAAAGGTCTCTATAATGGTTTCAGACATGAATTGATAAATCCATACTATGGGAAGGGAAAACACTAACGTATTGTACCTCATGGAATAAAAAGGGAAAACCAGAGCTCATGAAATGCTAGTTAAAGCATGATGGCAAGCCCTTAAAAAAATAACAGGGTCCTCATTTTTGTGAACATTTGTTTTTTAATAGTTCTGCTCATTTTTACCCCCAGTCCTAAATTCTTCACATCAACAATTCAAGTTTCCATAAAGAAAACAGTAAATTTTGAAGCAAGAGTGTGACTAAAGACAGTTATAAGAAAATAACCTCTGAGAAATTTGATTCCTTTTAGAACCAATACAGCCAAACTATTGACAGAATAAAAAGAGGAAATTAGGGGTATCATGCCAAATTTGAGTGGAAGGCAACTGGGTTTTTTTTGGGAAAACCATACAACAATTGGCATTTTTATCTGACATTCAAAGCTTGCTGTTGGATTTTTATTCTCTCACTGCATATTTTCATGTTAAACACTGATTCTGGAAGATTCTAACTCACCAGAGTTAGACTTTCTGCTTGCAGCTTCTGCTCTCCTCTCTTTGCAGCAACTAAGCTGCTCCTGCTTGTTGCTGGTCTGGCACAGCAGATGTGAGTTTCTTTTCTTCTTCATGTCTTTCCTTTTGAATAGTACACCAGTTTTGAATGCCTCTTATAAGAGCCTTTGGACACATCTGTGTGAATATAAGAGCAGCAGCGTTTCTCAAATTCACACAGCATTCATAGAAATTCTGGTTTTGTGAGTAACTGAACTTTGAGGAACATTGTCAACAAATTCTTGGGGTGCAAATTAAATGGGAAGATCAGTAACAACCACAGCCCTGCAGGAAGAGAGCAGCAAGGGCTGCAGAAATCTGACAGAGGTGTGGGACAGTCCTTTCTCTCAGAATTACGCAACTAGAGGGCTTAAAGTCAGTAGGCTTAGAGGCAGACAGACTGGGCTAATTCTGGACTTCTCGTGAGTCTAATTTAATTCCTAGAAGTGGAGCTGTGTTTGCTCAAGCTTGGCTCCAGACCAGCTTTTCCAGAAGCAGTCAGGCACCAGTGCATTTGTCAGAGTCACTTTACTCCCACTGATGCTAGTTACGTGCCTTTTGAAAATCCCACTAAGGGTGACTGCAAATCCTGCCCCAAGTGTACTCACTTGGGTTTATTCAACTGTAATTACAGGTCAGCTCTGCTTGCACCAGAGTCCTTCCACCAACCTCCTTCCTTTCCTGGCACAGCAATGATCTGTATCCCTGATGTGAGGGTGGTAAAATTAATTCTGCATATTGGAAACTAAAAAGTGAAGCTATTGAAGGCTAAGAATGCTCTGAATCAGTTCTTTCAGTGAAGAGATACTAAAGCTAGCTCTAACTTAGGAACAGCATGTTTATTCTTGATCAAGCCCCTTCTCCTCTTGCTGTTCCACACTCAAATTACCAGAAGATGATGGGACTGTGTTTGTCAGTTAAAAAGGACACAGTGTCACATCAAGCCACAACCAAGCACAGGCTGAGAGCCTGCATGTGAGCAGAGCTGATGGGCCTTTTTAATGCAGGGAAACTTACTAGTCAGAACATTTTGAGACCACAGAGCCATCTAAATCTGCCATTGCTGACTTGTATTCATACGCAGTGCAAAGACATCTTCCTTTTTTTCTGCTGTAAATTAGTATTTTGGCATAAAACAGAGGAAAAAAATTCTAGAAGTTTAGCGTGCATGCCGTAAATATAAACATACCCCTGGAAGACACAGCAGCAGCTAATGCAGGAGCAGGAGTAGGTTAGTTTTTGACTAACCGCACTGCTTGGATTAGCAAATTCTGGAAAAACAGCATTACAGACCCCGAGAAGCTGAAAACCTCATATATTAATTCTCCTGGGCCTTGGAAGAAACTCCAGGATCAGGCCAGAATCCTTAGCTCAGACCTATCTCAAGACTGAACTTCTGAATCTTAAATTCCTCTGCTTATTATTTTTAATCCATCTTTGTATTTTCTGTACCTTGGAGTGCATTATTCCTGGTGATGACATTCCTTTGTCCATTTGTTTCCAGACACAGTCAAAGGCAAGTGGTCACCATCTCAGACATGATTTACTGAGGTTTCAGTGTCCCCCATGATGTCATGGCTATTTATATCCTAAGGAAATCATCTCCCTGGAAAAGTAAACTCATTTAAAGAACTAATGTTGATTGGAAACCGCCAAACAACTGCCTGAGAAATAAGGAGCCCAGAAGTGAATAACAGATACACACAGTCACTGTCTCTTGATGAAGCAGGAAAAAACTTCCCTTTTACTTTCATCCTCAGTTCTATTGTTGTTCACGGAAATAGGAGGGCTGTAGAATATCTAGGAATGAACTGCCTCCATGTGGCCAAGGCACAGTTTAGATTCCTACCTTTCTAGGAATCTTCAAGAGCTGATGCTGTGACAGACCCCAGCACTTAACAGTGGAAGTTTTTTGCTCAATCACACATTTTACTTCGGTGTCATGTGCAGCCTCCCTGTAAGTGTTCATAAGCTTCTTGCTAAAGTCTTGCTCTCTTCTCAATCTTACTTTAATAAAAGGGTGGAATATATAACTTTTAATTCCATAAATTCTTTTTATATTTTCTCTAATAGGTTACCTCATCTTCTGTGATGAGTCAGGGTATCGCAATCACTGAGTCATTCGGGTGGTGATGCCTGGACCTGCCTTATAAAAGATGGACAACATTTTAATATGACAAGCCTATTAGTAGAAAACTTGTCGCTCTGCACTAAATTGCTGCTAATCAAATAACAGGCTTTAGCTTCCACTTCTCAGTCTGGTCTGAAGTAGCTGGGCTCATTTGTCCTGATTTGCCCTCAAAATTCTTCCAGAACATGTTTTTCTACCTGTTAAACTCACAATATGTAAAGAGCCATTCCACTTACTTTATGCAGCTTGGTTTCTCTTTGCCATGGGCATAATTCAGAGCTACAGGCCAAAAAGGTGGCAAAAGCCTCCTAAACACAGCCTGCTGTGACAGATCAGCTTCGTGCTGCTTTCATCTCCTTGTGGACCTGCTCCACCACGAAATCACAGCAGGCACTCTGCCAAATTTACCCAAGCAGAACAACAAACTGACCCTACAGCTGTGAAAATTTCCAAGACACCCACTAGGTGTGAATCTAATATTTTTAATACACCCCCTCAAAGCTGGAGCAGCAGATAACCATGTATTTTTCTATGCATTACCTTGGAGGACTTCCTGCATTACTCAAGGCGACGCTGACACCTTCTGCCTTCGTTGTAACTTTATGGCACTGCAAGATTCAAACCAGAGCATACATCTTGTCCAGCTGCCAACGTTCCATTAGCTGCCTATATTTCTTCTGTTTCTGCCAAAGACCCTTACAATTTCACCTCGCTTACATGCGTTGTGATTACACTGGGTTGCTCAACACAAAAGGACAAAATGATTTTGAATCGTCCAGGACATGATTTCTCCGACAGTCTTCACCTCTCTTCAATTGCCGAATTCTTGTACACAGTGTCTTTAGTTTCTCAAAGACAGCTGGGGATGTGGTGTCACAGAAGTTTGCAGCCAGAGCCCCTTCAGAGCTAATACTCAGCAATGACACAAGCTAGAGGGACCTGACATACCCTAATGCTTCAGCTGAGCTGGATTTGAAACAACGTAATGAGAGATGCTTTCCTAAAGATCTTGCCTATTATTTCAGTGCACTCTGGGAAAGAGCTTTTGGGGATCAGTGCTGCAGGGAGCACTCACACACAGTGGCCTTGATCAATAGAGCTCCTGGTTGATGCACTTCATTACCACGGCCTGGAGGCACGGCTGAAAGAGCTCACTAACAATCTCTGCAAAAGATCTAGGTCATACCCAGCTCTGCCAGTCATGAACAACTCTTCTGTGTGATTGGCATTGTCAGAACTCCTCTAGTAGGTGCTTAGTTTCTAGGTTGCAATGCCCGAAAATAACTGCATGTTGCAGCAAGGTCGTTTAGAGGACATACCCATGGCAGAGAGAATCCCTTCAGTGTCCATGCAGAGACCTCTGCCTACAAATCTGTGAGGGAATGATTGAGAGCAGATGGGGAGCACCTTTGTAGGGCAACCAGCTTCTCCTGGAACTGTGTGGAAAGCTGCCTATGGTGAGCCAGTGTTAGGCAGAGGAAGGGTTCTGTCTTGGGCTAGTACAGAGGATGCTGCCATCCACACCAAATCCTTCTCTGAGCAGGGAGCTGACACTGGATATGGAGATGCTCCCCTTCCCTCTCTCCTGCTTCCTTTCTGCTTAACTGCCTGCTCTAGCACAGGTAGAACAAGACCCTTGAACCCTCAGCTCCCACCTCCCCAGAGTGCCCTAAGATGCAGAGATTGCTCTCCATAGCTCTGTTGGAGTTGAGCCATGTTCAGTGAGGAGCATACAAGAGCTAATATGCTAGAAGAAGAAGGAAGGTGCCTGCATTTATTGGACAGACGATAGAACATGTTCTCAGAGAAAAACTGGTTTATTTTACTTGCTTAATTAGAATTTCTTAAGATGATGACTAGCTTGAAGTCACCTTTAAGAAAACGGGAAAAAATTAATCGCAGAATCCCAAGAGAAATTACGAATCTGATTTTCCCCCTTTGTCTCTTATTCGTAAAAGCAAACCCAATTTCACACTGAAGCTTGTGTACTGGACAGCAGGGGCACCCTCACCCTCTGTCACAGTCAGATGACCAGAGATGTCTCTGTTTTACAAGGACAGACAAGAGGTCACAGGGAAGGTCACACATGCTGAAGCAGTCTGGTTCTGCACATCAAAATGCATTCTTAAAACAATAGCGAAGAGATCAGTAACTCCAATGCATAAAACCTTGGCACTATGAACATGAAACACAGCCCAGGGCAGAAAAACATTGGAATCCTTTTCTTCTTTCTTTTCATCAGTATTTTAATTATGCACATGCCAAATTCTGCTATAGTAACTCAAACAAGAGGGTGAGATTTTCTGTCAGCACCCATCCATGTTGCGGGTTCTAGTAGCAGAAAGATGCCCACACACTCAGTAAAAATGTTCCTCAGCAACTTCAGTATGGAATTCTGTTTGGAGTGGAGTTTCAGGGTGACACAGTTGCCAAAAATGTGCAGTTTTGAGCACTGTGTCCCTTCTCTCACTCATACAGAGAACTGCAGCCTTGAGGCATGCCAGAACCTAGGGGTGTGTTTGGAACAAGCTGTGCTCTGCCTATCCCACCTGGCTGAGTGGCATTCAATGATCACATTCAGAGGCAGAACGTTTTTAAAGGCATTCAGCTCAGGGCAGTCAGTACAGCACTGGAGAGGTACAAAGGCAGCAACACAGTATAAAGTATACAGACTATTGTGAAAAGCACCAACAGTAGGAAGACAAAACCTAGACCTTAATTTAAACTCTTCTTGAATACGTATCAATTATGTTGTTTGAACTGGTCATTTTCAAGAGGATGCAAACGAGGCCAAGAACTGCAAAAGCACCTAGAATTAAAGTGCTACAGAAACAATTCTTCCCTCCAGGTCACATATATCTCTAGAAAAGAATCAAAATGCTTTAATCAAACAGGAGATACCAGCTCTAAATGGAGAAACATACATTTTTTTGGCACTTTCCCATCTTATGACAGAAAGTGGCCTAGATCATTAAGTTCAGAGAGATACTTGCAACCCATGGCAGAAATGCTGTTTGAATAACTCAGTCCCAGCAAGAATTGCCACCTGCCAAATGTTCTGGGTGGGGGCACAAGGTTTATGGACGTTTTGGTGTATCAGATTGATCATATTGATCCAGTGCCTTATGAAATTCATCCAAGCCTGTGGACAAAAAACCTACTGATCATAGAAACAAGAAAACACTAGCAAATCACCAGCTGGTCATACCAGAGCTGCCATGATCCATCTGTCATAATCCAGCACCAATTGATCAATGCCAGATGAAAAAAAAAACAGAGAAAGCAAAAGATGATCCCAAACACCTTAGCAAATTCTTAAGACAAAGAATGGGCTGGGTAAAACAGGCAGAGCATGGGTCTAATTAATTACAAGTACCTCACGGAATACATATCACTTCTAAGATGAAGAGGACCACTTCCAGACTGCATTTATCCTGATAAATTGTCTTTAATGATGAAGTAGCAGAATTCCAAATATTGGGCATTATCTAAATGTGATGTGGTGGCTTTGTCTGAAAGTTGTCTTCTACTCCTGAGAACAACCTTTGTTCCAATTTATTCACAAAATGTTCTCCATGACATTAAGCATTTCTACCCTGGGATGTCTAGATTCATCAGCTAGGTGTCAAAATAGATGAAAACCAGCACATGGTGTAACCACATGTAAAAAGTTCCATACATTTTTCATGCAGTGAATCCTTTGATGTATCCAACAAGAGAACCATTTCCAAGCAGAGTACAAAACACACTGAAGCACACTATTCCTCCAAATGCAAGTTTCTAATGCTGGTTCCTTCACTGCAGCTCTCTTGTGCTTGTACCACGCACTGAGGGTATCTTGGTGCTGCTGTGTACTCTCAGCATATAGAGTCAATGATGGCACGTACAAATTTTCACAAGCAACAGAAGGAGAAAATTCTGCTTCACTGCTCTGACATTGGAAACACTGCTGCAAAAGCTCCAGCATATTCACTGAATTCCTTGAACTGCTTTGCAGTACTGGAGTCAGAAGAAAAATTACTGCACCAGGCAATCTCTGAATCATTGCTTTCCGTAACAGAACTAGAAAAAAGGCTTGTCAAGCTGGAGTTCCCCCCAAGCTGAATGACAAAGCAGTATTGTTAGGCACAGAAAATTTGATGAGTTAAACCCTCATATGGGTCCAACATTGGAATAGTCATGGCTTAGAATATGTCCCCCATGAAGAACCTTTGGTGACTGCACAGGTCACTTCTAGGGTGTAAGTAGTGGGTCAGCGGTAAAAAAAATATTAAAATGCAGGTTTTACATGCCCTATTTCTTACGTTCTGTCTTCAAGTGAAGAGGGAACATTCTTCTTTCAACGTTATTTCTTGTGCGTTTTAGGCTTAAATTTTAAAGTGCTGTATGCCCCTTCCACAGCTTTGGGCAAGTACATGGGATGCCTTTCCAACCTCTTCCTAGAGCCAGTGGTTCTCTGCTGGCTGTCTCTTTGAGACTGGTCTGCAGCCTTAGCTGCTTGGGCAGTATCTTGTGAGTATCTCCGGGGAGCACGAAGGATCCAGTTTGAATGCAAACTGTGCTCACTCGTACTGGTAGCAACTGAAAGACAGAAGATAATCTGGGATTAACAGTTTGTCAGAGACATATTTATCTGGAGAGTGAGAGAACAGGGTGCTTGCTGGGTCCTTCCTGGAGGTAAGGTCAAGAAACAAACCTTGTTTCACTGCAGGATATCACCTGGGATGGGATTCATCTTATCTAGAATTTCAACACCTGCAGCATAAATATGTATGTGAGAGCTAGTCCCTTCAAACACGCTCCTTGGCAACAGCTAAAACAATCTTCTTCAGATATTCACCTTAGCCTGAAGCAAAGGTGGGAAATATCTATATCCCTTCACTAGTTGTACAGGAGAGTTGATGACCTTAGAGAGGCACATCTTCATTTCTTTGGGCAATCCCATCCTTTCTAATGGAAACATCCAGTTCTTCAGCCTAATCACTAAATGACTTCTCTTTTGAAAGTTGGAAAGGAATCATCCAGCCCAATCTCAAGAAAAAAAAAAGATGAAGAAAAAAGACACTTATACTTTTTATAGCTCTCCAAAGACAGCCTCAGGTAGAGACGCAAGGGTGGAGTTCAGCCCTGAGCAGAAGGCAAGCACTACTCCAACACTACACATGCTGCCTTTGCCGTGTAATGACCACACATAAAATAGTTGCACCCATTCAGCAGGGAACAAGTGGTGTATTACTGTAATTTCGCATACTGCATGTAATGGTCCTAGATTTGGGAAGCAAAACTAGAGGACAATTGTATCCATTAATTAAACAAACATTATGTCACAATGCCATTCCTCCCTCTGCCCTCTGCACACCAAAAAGCATCATATTTAGCTGGTTTATACCGCACCATCAAAATCAACATCCACATTTGGCAGATCCACGTCAGGAGCTCTCCGCCATCTCTCTGAATCCAGGTCTGCAATGACTGAGTCAAAGAAAGCTATTGCTTCTCTTACGTCTGAACTGGACTGTGGGCCTTTTCTTCCCATGGATGCCTGTTGATCAGACAAAAGAGAAAAAAGTTAGCCAAGGGTTGGGCACAATGATTCCTTAATGAGCAAACTCTATAAGAAAGTTGTGTTTGATGCCGTACTTCCGGCTGTCAGAAAAAAACCCACAGGTCCAGGCTGCTCCACTGTGTAGAACTCAAAGAAAGCAGGACAGCAGTCTAACAAATATCCATCCTGTTACATGTTCAACTTCAAGTATCTTCCACTTGGGCACTGCTAGCCAGGTGTTCCAAAATCTCTCAGAATCCATGTACCAGGCCATTTAATTGGGTGGCTAAGTGACAGCTGGGTTTTGCAGCCAAATTTATTCCGCCTAGCACTAGGCTCCTAATGAGACACATAAGAGAAATGCAGTCATACAGGGTTCCTGCTGTAATTAATGCTGGGCTCCAGTACCTTCAGAAGATGAGTCAGGCCTTAAGTAGGCTGAACCCTCCTCTGCAGGCAGCTCTTTCTCTCAGCTGAAAAGGAATTGTGGGGTGACTTTGTTACTAATTTAAGCATCTTATTAAAATGCCTAGGTTAGGTGAAATTAATCCAGATCTAAATTGCTGAAGTCTTTTTGAAATGAAAAAGGATGGTGTGCGCTAAAATATGAGTCATTCAACACTGTGATAATTCCCACAGGAAAGCCACACAGTTTAAAATTAGGTGCCTGTCTTGATAAAAAGGCAAATGCCTATCTATAAATGCTGAAGCAGTCATAAAACTTTGGTTAGTGATTCTGAAGGTACATATGGGATGAATAATTCCTGCCAGGCTCTACCTAATGAAGGGACATATATTTTCCTTGCCCGTCCAACTCAGGTGTTTTGTCAGGCTGCAATAACAAGTCAGAAAATTGCTGCCCTGGGTTTCAAACACGAGAGCAAAGGATATGTGCCATGTCACACCTCTGAAGGACCAGCCTGTTCCCTGTTCCGTGGAGGCAGAGAGATGAACTAGCTGATTCCCCTCCTGACATTATGGGTTGATTGACATCCTCAGAAGTGCTAAAAGATAGCTTCTACCACACATCTACTGGAAATAGTGACTGCTATTATGACTAAGCCCTCATTGGTTAAAAGGCATTTTAAAGAAATGTCTATGTGCTCCCAGCATCTGACCCACCTCTCTATTCTTTTCTTCCACTAGACACAAGTGGTACATTTTGAATCCGTGGTCAGTCCGTAGTACAGGACCCAGGGATCTTTGGATTAAAACTTCCATGAGGACAGGTTTGTCTGGACAAATTACCTTCCCATAAATCATGCAGCAGGCTAGAGAAATAAGTGAATTTCCACTGACAGGTAATTTAACAAGAACAGGTAGCTTGGGGCAAAACCATTCAAGCCTGGTGATAACACAGACCTTGCAATTTGAACATAAAATCTGTAGCTAGTAAGAAGAATAGTCTGAATCTTGTAAAAGTCTGTCTTGACTTCTCTCGAATTTTTACAAAGCCAGAGGTGTGCGGCTGTGACTGCCATTTGTGTTGGCAAGAATGATTCATATGGATGACATATCCTGCTGATGTTCCTGTCTGTTTCCAAGGGGATGGCTCACAGAGTGAGCATGCCAGTCAGTACCAGGACTGTTCATACACAGGAGCTAGCTGGCCACAGTCAGATGACAGCACTCTTAGCCTCAGACTGTGGGAGATCCAATTGTTTCCCAAAAAATAAGTTAAGCTTTCGGTATTTTTCTTAAGCAGTGTTTTCAGCAGCAAATCTCAGAAGTTCACAAACCATTCTGACATTCTGCTGTGACAGAACATCTAAATATGGCAGCAACATTTTTAAAAGTCAACCTGGCCTAATCTGTAAATTCAGCCATGCATCCCTTCTTCCCACCATCACATTATTATCCAGTTTAAAGACTGCACTGGATAACCTGTGAGTCTGCTGTCAAAGTCTTGTTTCCAAGCATGTTACCTAAACAGATTATCCCACTTGCTGCAGTCCTTTGTTTTGTCCTCACCAAATCCAGTCTAGACTCAAAGTAACCACTGAACTGTCTAGTGACATACAAATATAAAAAGCTTTTCTTTCTAGGATACATGTAAATAAGCTGCACCAAAGATGATACTCCAGTTTTATTTTTGTGATATCATTACAGCAAAGGGTGAAGAATTACACCGTCTAGAAATAACTCACCAGCTTATTAATGAACAGGGAAAGGAACACTTAAGATTTCCTCCTGCTCCACAGCCTACCAGTAGAGCTTGCACTGATGCTAAGTGTAGCACTGACAAGTTAACTGACCACTCAGAAAAAAAATCTTATTTGTTTCAGTGAACTTACAATTATTTTATGTAAGTAATTTTGTCAGTAAAAAGATTGCCAGGAAATTCAGGGATTACTGCACTTGTCAGTCATAAACAGCTATAAATAATCATAGTGAAGGACTACAAGGTACTTAAGTAGTCTGTCAGGGCTTGCTCTTTCATAATATGTTTTCCATTCTCTCATAACTTTTTCTTTTTCCTTTTCCTATTTTCTCTCTCCCAACTTTACCCCCACCAAACATAGGCATATACATTTCTTTCCATGACCAGTCATTCATTCTTAATTTTACACTGCTTAGAAAGAATCATAAGGTATTTAACAACGTTTCAAAGGATGCAACAGTAAGATCACAACTGGCTGAAACCAGTAAAGCAGAAAATCAATATAGGTCATACAGCTTCATTGGTTTTGTTGCTTAAGACTAAGAACACGGCAAAAATTCTTGGAAATTACCTTAGAAGACTCTTTGGAAGGAAGTGGAAGAAATGACTTTTTTCCAGTTTTGATTGATTTTGTGGACGCTGGAGAATCTGCAGCCATATGCATGGATTTCAAGTTATTGATGCTGTCAAGATATTTTTTCCTCAAGGCTAGCAGATCCTGCAGGTACTTCAAGCAGTCTTGAGTCTTAAAGTACATCCAGTCTCTGTCTTCCTCTTTTGGCTGAGAGCAAGAGTCGATGCTGCTTGTACTTCTGCATTTTTTTAGTGGTTCACTAACTTTTTCCTGCTCACCTCCAAGGACGTACATAGAAGTGCTGCGGATCAGTCTCACTGCAGAACCTGAGCCATCACTGTAAGGGATGTCATCTGTCACGTTTCTTCGCTGGGAGTTGGGGTGAAATATAGAATGGATCTTTTTGAACATAATGTATCACTTCCTCCCCTTTATAATTTTCCTCTTTCAGCTCATTAATTTAATATTAGATCTGGTAATCAGCAGCTGTTACCTTTGCCCTCAGCAGACAAAAATTCTCCACTTCCTGTAATGAGGAGAAAAAGGAAGCCTATGGCTGCACTAATTGTTTTCAGTCTAACACACTGTGAGGAGCATGATGGTAATGCAGAAATGTCTTTTCTATTCCATTTGTGAAAGAGCTTTGTCCTTTCCTCGGTTTAAAATATAGTTGAGGAGGTCAAATATCATGCTTCGACCTTTTGTTTGGCGTCTGGTCCCCATAAGAAGCATCAGCACGGAGGCAGGAATTCCCTCTCCCACGATTCCTGCGCGCTCCTGGGTTCCCCGGGGCGCCGAGCGCGGGCGGCCGGAGGCGCGGGGCGCTGGCCGTGGTGCTGATGCGCTCCCGCCCGCCGCCGAGCATCCGCCGGCCGCCGCGGGATGCTGCTCGGGAAGAGCTTGCTGGGATCGGCCTCCACAGGGGCGAAAGTCTGGGTGGGCAAGAATAGTTCCTGTCGAGCGGAGTTCAGCTGCTGAAAGAAGTCGCTCTGGGTTAGAAATGTCAGTAACCAGGAGATGGCTACAGCTACCTGATACCACAGTGCGGCCAGGAACAGAGCGGATTCAGATGTCAGGCTCTGTTACACTCAATACAAAGATGCCCTGTGTAAGGGATGCTGTAAAATAAAACACTCTTCCAAAGTGCTCCTCTGGCAAAATATTGCAGACAGAAACCTAAGAATTTGTATCTTTCCACATTAGTTCTCCTCCTAGATTGATGCAAGAATACTTAATACAGTGCGTTTGGTGACTGATTTTTGGCTGAAAGTACTGAGAACCTTTGACTATTATTGGCATGTTCAAGCACGGCTACTATTTGTGACTATGTGACAACATGATGTATGCTTCAGAGATAAGCAGATAGTGACCTGAGGCAATCAATAACTATCTAAAAGCAAGCAGAAATGCCCAGATTTGCCATGTTCAAAAGAGTTTTCATAAGTGATCCCACCCAAGCATTGACTGCTTGAGAAAAATAATTATTTTGAAGTCAAATTGATACCACCCTGCAAACGCCACTGAGAAAATTTCTTCTAAAGCCTCTGGAAGTGCTAATTGAAGGCTTAAGCATCCTAAGATCTGTAGGATCTCAACGGGAAACAGAGGTTGTAATACAAATTTGCACCTATTGCTTTAGGAACTCTGATAAACTGAATACTAAACATACACCACAACCATCTTAAAATGTGCACTTTGTTTCTTTTATTTATAGATAAAGTTGAAATGTCCTCATAACGACTAAGAACTGAGGCAAACTATGTTTTGCCTCTTTTTTCCCTTCTAATATTAGCAATTCCCATTTCAGCTGAAAGCAGCCTAGAGATTGTTCTGAAATATATTCAGCTGCCTGGTATCTAGTACTTGTATGGAGGTATTCCATTATCAATTCTCTCCAAAGGTCTACTCAATCCGCCAGCTAGGTAATAGATTAAGTTGACTTTATGCTAGCACAGATCATTAGAACCATGAAAAAAAGGAACTTTCTCCCCAAAATTGCCTAAGATGGAAAAAGTTTTGGGTCATCAATACTAACACAGAATAATAATAATAATTCCATCTACATGTTGATTTCCTCTTCAGAGCTAAAGGCTGTAAGGGGGTTTTAATGTACTGTCCTGAGTGGATGAGGTAAATATCTGTTATAGCCATTCCAGGCAACTTGTCTACCAAGTTAAGAAAATGAGATTTTTCCAGAATAACCCTAATACGAATTTCCTTAGATTTGTTATGTGGGATACTGGCCTTTGTTTATAGACATGATACAATACCAGTAAACCTCACAGAGGCTCTCTAAGGCCCCTTAGTTGTCTTAGTCAGAAAACCTGTAAGTCAAGAAAATCAGTGGGAAATCAAGAAAATATTGATAAAGGGTTGAATCACCAAGGTCGTTGGGAACTCCACTGAGAAACTGCTTGCAGGAACTGCCTTTCAATAGCAGATTGATTTGTAAGTTCACCCAGGCTTATAAAGAGCTACAGGGTAAAGGGAAAACTAGAACCAACCAATCAACTAAAAAACCCCCCCACAAGGTTCTGTTGATGAAACCACAGAAAAATGTACATCTGTGAAGAGTAAATCTGGTGATATACACTGGGATTTGAAAAACATTTCATATGGGCCATAGCTTTTCCTACCCTGCTTCAACTAAATACTGAAAACATATGCTGATGTCTCACCAATTTAAAAGAAAAGCTTTCAGGCTCTAAAGAGAGTTCTCAATTTCAAACATGTTCATTCCCAATTTTTTTAAAAGCTTGCTGGGTCACATCCATTCTGAGCCAACATATGTGTCATTCCCGTTGTTCATGGTGTTGTTAAAATAAGGAAGTATTAATAAATGCACGAAACAATACAGCAACTGCATTATATAATAGAATTTCATTTGAAGTCATAAAGGGTCATTTACAATTACTTCAGACATGAATATTTTATTCCATGCTTTGGTTATGGGCAGTGGGACAATCTTGCTCTCCTATTGTAAAAATTAATATTAATTTGTTTTCTTCAGAGAATCTACTGTAATTTAAATAGCTCCACGGATTTAAAAATTTAAAGGATGAAATAATGGATATACTCTACTTTGTTTTATAAGAAGACAAATGCCCTTAGAAATGTCTTTTTAAGATATTTTCCTATAAGGCATTTGGGTTGAAATGTTTCTGGAGTAGTGCATCATTTATTTATAGTCAAACTCTGTTTCCCACGTACCTGTAAGTGTCCCTTTTTAAGTAAATAACAGGGCAATTATAATTCAGGCACCACCACAGATCACAGGTCTCTTCCCCAGAGTTACTGCTGTGGACTGAATATGCTACTGTTATCTAAGACAGCTGGTAATTAAAAGTGAGGGTCTTATTCAAGAATTATTTCCTTCTGCACAGACACTCATCAAATGCCAAATATGGCTGAAGAAGAAAATTTAATTCTCTTAATTCAAAGTTCCAAATTAATGGACAGCTATTAAATCATAAATAAAGATCTCCCAAAGAAAGGTCTTGTGAGAAGCTGATCAAATGGACTACACTAATCAAATAGACCACACTAAATATTTAATGGCATCTAAGATTACTGACTTTGACAAGACAATGCTCACACCTTGCTTGTTCATTTGGCTACTTGAATCTGGCTTCATTTACTCAATGTTTTTTTTTGTTTAAAGTCAGTTTTTTTCCTATTACTGCTCCCAACAAGTCTGTTTTCTTGGTAGCTCTCAGAGTGTGATCTAAGTTCCATTTGACAACACCCAAGCACTCTCAAAACCGATTTTTTTATCTAGCTCTGGCATTCTGTCAGCTCCTGATCCATCATGACTGGATAGGAAAATCAAGTTAGAAAATCCAATATATGTGCTTTGTTTAACTAAATTAACTACACAGTTGAACAAAACCCCATAAAATCAAATTTATAGATAAATATACTTAAGTATTTTTATCAATAAGTTATTTGTCAAAATGCTTTTTTTATCTCTCAAATGACATGACAACATGCATTCAAATCTATCTACTTGACAGTTACATTTCATCATGACTGATACAAAGGAATGTCAAATCATCCTTGAAACAAAGCTCTCCCTTCAAAGAAGAAAACCTTTGACAAACTGTAGATGACAACGTATTCTTTTTCTATCATAAAGTTTTATCAACCTGTTGTATCATATCAGTTAGGATAACACATTTTATTGTATTTTTAAAATAAAAAAAGAAAACACTTCATTTGCTTTTAAAGAAAAGAAAAATCCATGCATAAAATGTGTGAGTGGATAGTAAAGTTCTTGAGACTTGCGTTAATTTAGGTAGTTCAGAAACTAGAGCACAGTTGTCAGTCTCTGTTGAACTCTTCCATGCCTATAAAGCCGCATAAAAAGTAGATGGTTTGGACAGAGCTAATTGAGAGAGTCCAGCACAGATGAAAACAGAGCAAACAATTCATTCCAGCAAGTATCAACTATTTGCCCCCTAGTCCCCGACTATTTCATATATTCCCTTGAAATTCTGCAAAGACACACATACGCATACACAAAACCTGCTAAATATTTAAGAGAAAGAAAACAAACGAAGGAATGCTGAGACCACAGCTCAGTTCTAAAGACAAGCTTGACAAGGGGTGTTCTGTCACACGGGGTCAAGGGAACAACCAGTTGGCCTTGCTTGTTTCACTGGAAGAATTGATGTCCTGTTAGTGGAAACTCTGTTAGGACCCTTCAGTGCCTCGTTAGTCTTTGTTGAATTAGATATTGTCTCGCCTCTTGAGTCCTTTGTTCCCAAGACAGCTGAAGAATTATTGTGATGTCCAGCTTGTTGCTTGTCACATCCATCACCCATTGATAAAGTCTTTGGCAGGAGAATGTGATAAATAGCCAAGACTCCTTCCTGATAGCTCAATGGGGACTGGAGGTTGTAAGCAGCACTTCTTCAAATTGGTTTATAGAAAGCAAACATTTAAATGACTTGTCTGTCTCGATCTTTAACTGGATCATCTGTTTCTCATTCCAGTTAAATTCTAATGCACTATTATCCTTCCCACAAAGGATGTCCATAGGAGGATTTATGAAAGGGGACAGTGTATCTTTTGGTAAGTCACAAGGCTGCCAGATTCTATCAGTCATTCCCAGGGAAGGCCTACTCACAACACCTACAGACGTTTTCATAGGCACTCTTGGATCTCTGCTTTCCATTCTTATCTCCTTCCTGCTCTGCTAACCTAGTGAAACAGGGCAAAGCTAATTTAAGTGGAGAAGGAAAGAAGGAGCAGTTCGGCTGGGATATCTGACAAAGAGAGGCTCGATACAAGTGGAGTGTCATTTTAAGCACTAGGGAGGATGAAAAGACAGGATGACAGAAGAAATACATCTTAAGCACTAACCAATAGCGGGGTTTCTGCATGTTAACTTTTTTTCTGCTGACATCACAGTGTCTCTGTGGAAAAATATATCTGTATATAGCCCAAAGCACAGTAGTCCTGCCCTGTCCTGGCCCTTGCTGCCACAACATAATTAATAAAAGGGGGCTATTATCTTTGCTATACGTTTCTTGAACACATCTCCTAGTGCATCTCCTTCAGCACCTGCAGAAGCACTTTCCAAGTGAAGCAACTTCAGTCATTCTAAGGAATACCAGTAGCCAGTTGGGGCCCTTTCAGCAGGAAGCAGCTCCACCTGCAATGACACCCTGCAAGAACTGAATCCTACAACACCATCACTACCATGAGTGTACATCACCAGCCATCTGCTCCAACAACTGCTGACATCACTCCATGCACTGTGAGAATGGAAAAGGGTTTACTGATAATGAGTAGCTCCCTGAAGAGAAGCAACCCAAAATAGGCAGGATAGTTACTAACCAGGTTTGGTAGGAGCAGTTTTTGTCACCTCTGAGTGGTCAGTAAAGAACCAGGAGAAATCAGATTCCACGCTGTTCTTCCTCATTTGCCAGCTTTAACATAAAACATGCTTGCTGGTAAACATGAATTCTTTCTCCTTGGATAATTTGATCTTCTGCCTCTACTCACTTCCCACCTACCATCCTTCTACTGCCCTTGTAACACAGCCCTGCCAGTCTATATTGAGTAAGACACATTTAAAGGATTGTGGAAAGAGAAGAAGAGGTGGCTACATAGCCTTGTCTACTACTTTCAAGCTAAACCTCAAAGAGCATTTCCCCTGTATTCACTGTGAACAGCCAAATCATACACACAGGCGTGGCTATTTTCAGGGGCAAAGAGAGTTCATTCAGATCCTCTGAGAAATTTTCAATCAATTAACACCATCTTTCATAGTAGCTGACCTGTGGTGTGGGATCTAAATATGAGGGGAAAATATCATGCTAAAGCAGTGGCTGCACAGAAGCTGCAGAGAGGCCCACTGCCAGCTGGTTGGGCACAGGGTAGCTGCTTCTTGGGTACCTAGATTCAAAAAGCCCACATGAATCCCTTTGGCAACTTGCAAAAGTGGACACTTGAGGCATCCCTGGTGTAGACATTGTTTGCAGTGAGTTCACATTTGAGATGGCTCACCAATAATACTGAAGAAAGTAAGACAAAAATAATTAAACTGTTATCTACCCGTATTCTTAAAACAACCTGCAAAGTCTTAGCAAAGGTACCTGGGTGAGATTTCAGACAGGTCAGAAAAGCCCTGAGATAAAGGCACAGGTGGTCATGTATGGTGAAATGGGTTTGCAGCTTGGCAAGGCCCAGCCAAACAACACTTTCCAGGCTAACCTGCACATTAAATTCACAAAGCTTGCAAGTCATCTTAGTCTGAGCTCAAAGGAACATGGAGATTTTTTATGCCCATGCCCTGAAATGTGGCAGAACACGTGCCTTTGACCCTAGGTGGGCAAAACACGGAGGTGCTAACTATATTTTTCCTCTGAGACCTCCAGGTCAGGCGAGAGGGAATGAAAGTAGGTTAACTGAAAGAGAAGGAAATATTTATGTGAACTCTGGTGAACTGGAACAGCTGAGTCTTACAGCCCTGTAATCTGAGCATCAGCGCAAAATGAAAGGGACAGTCAGAATGGCAAGGACTGAGGCAGCCAGCATTCCTCTTGTGATTTTTTTCTAAAACCATTATTCAGAAAAAGCATCTCCAGGAAACTGTGGTAGTTACAGAAATGCACAGGCCAAAGTTACAGATCAAATAGAGGCCAGAGCTGGCAGCAAGCAAAGGTCACTGCATCTCTGAGTCAAAGCACACTCAGCAAGGACTTCATGGAGGGTCTGCAACACATCCACTGGGGCCAAGCAGATACAACAGGAACGTCCAGAAGAATTTGCTGCAGTGGAAACGAACTGCAATCTATCATCTATAATTCTCTCTGCATGAAAAGAAATCCAATTGTCTGAAAACATGAGGCAGCAGAAACTGAGTTGATATTTCAATTTAATTTACTTCAGTTCACCTTATTGACTTCAACAGTATGCAGAACACTATCTTTTATCACTCAAGTGTTGCTGTTCTTCATTTTTTGCATAGTGAATATGGTTATGGTTATTGATGTGCTTACGAAATATGCACTTAGATTTCTTTACAGTTTGCTTGGATGTATGCCTGTGGATATCAAAAATTGTTCAGTGGTGGCTGGGTGGGGTTTTTGGGGGGAAATTGAGGTGGTTTCAGGGGGAAATAGGTAGGCTAATCTCACAAAACCAACCTACACAAGGTCACAGACCTCTTTCTTTGCAAAGCTCACTGCTGTTGTGGAGCCTTTAATGTCATTATATTTTCCAAGAAGTGCTCTATTTGTTCCGTTTCACTGGTGTAGCCTTGCAGAAGTGATTATGTTGTTCTCCTCTTTCTACATGACAGACTTTTTTTTCCTGAAAAATGAAATCTGAAAATCCAGGTCACTGTGCAGAGACCACTCTTTGCTTTCTGCCATGCCTGAGCCTGTGGGTCGGCTCACAGCTCATGCAGTACCTCGACTACTTCCAGAACATCTACAGAATGTGCTGCCTGGCTTTCAGTAAAAGACAACACCCACCCCAGACATCCGTGTTCCCTTCTTGCGTGAATTAAACTGCTTGTCCTAAACTTCGGAGATGCTGGGGGTTGCCTGGCTTTTTTCGTTTTCTTTCTCTCCTCCTCAGTCAGCCGTGGTTTGGAATCAGAAGGAGGATGCTCACAAGGACCTCAGCAACGCTCATTCCCATGATCTGCTCCTTTTGCGCCTTTTAGTTTTACCACTAGATGGAAGCCTTGACCTCCAGAGTTACCGCGTTAGACTCCTGACCACGCAATTGCACACACGAGCGTCTCAGTGACATGGTTTTTTTACCTGCACTAAGTAGATATTGAAATAACGATGTTCACTGGGCTCAGACATTTCTGTAGCTCATTGGCTGGTACACGGAAGGTATAAAACTGTATAGACCTCCCCGGTGTGATGGTATTCTTAGACAAAACTGTAGAGATCACTACAGTTGTATCTGTACAGGTGATATGAAGCCAGATAGGATTGGGCATGGATAAACAAAGGGAAGACAACGAAATCACTGCTTCCCTTCAGTCTCAGCACAGGAGGTGGTCCCTGGTGGTTTATAGCTGGGCTTGCACTGAGGTCCCCAGGGCAGCCCTGAGGTCCCAGCATGTAACATAAACAGGAGATATATATTCCAATTTTCCCACAACATTTCTGGCTGCAAGTACTACATAAACAAAGAGTGAGTTTTCAATTGTTGCTATAAGAAATTACCTACCAAATATTTCTTATGAATGAATTTTTTTTATATCTTATTTCCAAGCAGCTCAATGTGAATTTTTATGTTACGGATTCAAGGTGCTTAGGACACATGGCTCTCATGGGAACATTCTCTGACTGAAGAAGCAGCTCTCAGTAATGGGATATGAACTGCTGAATACTCACAATTATGAACTCAGAATTTGCTTTTGAAGAAAACTCACGTTGGCTCTTAGCCAACATCAGTTATACCAATGGGGCATATTCTTCCTCCCTAATGCCAAGTCAGAAGCTGAGAACTCCACTGCTTAAGGAGACAGCAAATTCATTTCAATACTTAGACAAAGCAAACAGAAAACACAGTTTATAGGAATTTGCTTAGAGAGTCAGAAGACTCTTTGTGAAAAGACCTTCTCATGCTTATGCATCTTTAGTCCTTACTTTTATAAGCCTGTAGAAAGCTCCTTGTTTCTTGCTCTTTGATTATTTTTTAAATAAAAGTGCAGGTATCTGACGTAATATTGCTGCATATCTCCGACTGTTCCCACACACAGCACCACAGCTGTCATTTCTGCAGCGGTGCTAAACTCAGAACAGCTCAGGTTAGATGTCATGCATGGCCACCAGCAGCGTGTGAGGCTACATCTGTGCAGGAACATCAGATAGGGAAAGGTCAGACTCCTGGCTCTGAGGGCAACAGACAGAGCATAGATTGCATCTACCTAAATAAATTCTCTTTTTTCCCACAGAATACCTGGATTTGCCTTCTATGCCAGCTATAAGGACTGTGCTCTTGCCCAAACTGAGATGTGCACTGTTTAGCGGAGTTCTAGATGATACAAGCCAAAACTTCCAAAAAACACATAGCCAGTGTGGACAATCACAAGCTAGTCATGATTGCATGGGGGCACGGGCCTGTTCCATCCAACAGTCCAGGCACAGCTCTCAAAGGCTAGACCCTGATCTGGTATACATAAGCTAATTCAAGGGATTTACTTACATTCTCTGGAGTCAAGGATTTGGTACACACTAGCACAGATCAGCACAGGTTAGGAAAAAAACCCTGTGGATTTGTTTTCATTTTAAAATACCTGGGAATTTCATATTGCCATTTGTAAATGAATTGTTTGTAACACAGAACCAACACTCTCGTGGGCAGCTCTTTTCTCTTGGGCGGCAGCTCCTTAATCTAGAGCTCTGCTTGGGATGACAATTGTGCTGTCATTATCTAGATGTCATTAATCCATTCTGTTCATTTAAGGCAATCTTTTTCATAGTCCTGCTTGGTCTTATTGGTTGTCTTTTTTGTGGATTGGGGCAGAAGGCAGGAGAAGTACCTTCTTCATGAAGCAATTGCATTTTAATAAGCAATACTGTTGCTTGTTACAAGAAAAAGAACACCTTACGTGTATGAGCTAGTCCACACCATATAGCTGTTCTCTCAGTGGGATAAACTACATAAAGTCTACAGGTCATATATCTAAGACACTCCAAAACATTACTTCTCCTGGAAAATTGTTCCTTTCATGTAACCACAGATAACACTGAAGATTACTGTAACTGAAATGGATGAAAAGTCTTGGACTGCGGCATGGTTTCTTTGCCCACACATTCCCATTCATTCCCTGTGGAGCATGTAACATGGGTTACAACATGGTCCTGCACCAGCTGGAGCTTCTGGCTAAGCTTGCCTCAACTGGAGCACTACAGGACAATAGTCTGAACTAATAAAGTCCAGCTCATATACGTAATTAATATTGTAACAAGGAAAGGAAGAAGCTAAAGCNAAAAAAAAAAAAAAAACCAACAAAAAATACCAAGGGATAGGAATCATGAGTAAGTGCACTATCAGAAAACACTCTGAATTCATTTCTGAAACTAAATGCACTTCAGATTGCCAGTGTCTCTATAAGAAGTGCCATTTACTGTGAAAGCTATTTGGAGGAAAAAGCAAAAATCCCATCACCAAGAGTATCAGTGCTGATTGACAGATTATGTCACTATTTTATCACTGTCTTTGTGGCAGGAATCATGTTGATTAAATGGAAAACTGTAAATAATAAATATGTAGTGAGCTTCTATAAACAGCACCTTTTTGTTGTAATAATAATTTTCAGTTTTCTGTGATTTGCAGATGCCTGAGATTTTGCAAGTGGGAAGTCCACACAAGAGTGGAAGCTGCTATATGTGAAGAGGTGAGAATGCCAGTCTGATGACTATAACTTTAATTCATAATTGATTTCAGTTTTATTTTAATCTATAGTTATAACACAGTCATATGAACATTCATTTAATTGGCCAAATTGCTTAATTTTTTCATCTATTTATAAGCCAACTGCTGCCTAGACATGCACCAAATTCAGTAGATTCACAGTCTCTTCCTTAACCTAATTACTAACAAAGGTGTCTGCAGAAAACTTTCTTGGATTGCTGAGTTTTACAAAGTTTAATGTCGTTTTACCAGCCAGAGATATAAGTTAAAGGCTTCACTGGTTCCAATGTCTGATACAATTAGGTTAATGGCATGAAGCCACTGGAGTGTGGGGATGCAGGCAGACTGCTCTGTGCCCAGGAGTCAGAGCCATGGTCATATTTGCCCTTGCTGTCAAAGAGAGGAGAACAGCAATGACAACAGTTGCTAGAAGGATCTTTCTAGAAATAAAAACTGGCAGGCTCTCCTTGTATTCTCATGCCCATAGGCAGCTGTCCTACAAAGTGCTCACGCTTCCTAGAAATTTCAGCAGGTTTTACTGGGCACAGACAGAGACCTTTTCAGAAAAAAAAAAAGACCCAAAGAAACAATTTGGTCTAATGAAAGACAGAAAACACTGTGCTCCTCATGCCTGAGTCTTTCCTTGTGTAGGCAATAGGATTAGAGCATTGGGAGGTATCACAACGAGGCCTCTATGTTGACCAAGAACTCATCTCAAATGACTTCCACACCCCTAGAAAAGTCCCTAACTTGTTAAACTTCTAGCAGCAGCTTCCTAAGTATGGGAGTTTTCTCCCCCATTTTCTTCCAGCTCCTCACCTCCATTTCTGTGAAGTTTTTTCTTAGTTTCTATCCACCTGCTTCCAAGCTGTGTTTTAATTCAGCTGTAACAAACTCAGTATTGGACTGACTGGCTAATTGTCATCCTCGACCATTATTCTGGCTATATAATGGCTTATCTCGCTCATCGAGCTTATCATGCAAGCTTGGGACCAAGATCAAAGACGCCAAGTTTAATGTCGCAGATATCTGTGCACTCCTAACCATAAAGGTTTCTCTTCTACAGAGGTGTAGATACAGGCAGTTTCCACCTTGAACAATACCCTCTGCGATGCAGATTTGCCTGTGGATTATATAGAAATTATTAGTAAGTGTTACTGAGAAAGAGCCTGAGGGGTGTGTGTTTGTGTGTGTATATATATATATATATATATAAAAGTATGTGTATATGTATATATAAATATATATATGTACACATGGAGCCTATTTTCAAGAGTGCAGTCAGATTTCAGCTATTTATAGACTGGTTCTAAATTTTTATCTTTTCCACAAGGAAAAAAAAATGCTCTCAGTCATAATCCTCTTCTTGTGTAATGTAGAAAAGGATTGGAGGGACTAGGAGGGACTGGAAAACACAGAGCAGATTAGAGAGAATGCTCTCCTTCTCATTAGTGAGATAAATGATCACCATGTGACCACTCATACAAGGGTCAGACCCCGTTTTTTCACTGGCACTGAAGGCCAGATTATCCAGTCTGCTAGGGGTGTTCCCTGCCGCATAAGCATGAACAAAATTTCAAACAGATCCTTAAAGGAGCTAGAGATGACTAGAGAGAGCCCCTTAATGTAAAACTGCCCTGTCTTCAGCTGGAAGAGAGTTAATTTTCTTCACAGAATGGCTATGAAGGTGGGAGAAAGGTAAGTGCATATTATATGCCTCAGGTCCCAAAGCAGCCTGTGTTCACATGGCAGGGCACCCAGTTTCACAAACCTTGTTTCAGATGCACTGTTGCGTGACTTCAGTCAGCATGATTTGGGACCTGAACTGCTAATTCCACGTGGCTTGGGGGTGTCCCCACCAGCTGTAGAATCTCAGACCTGTGCTCCATTCCCTCATACAGACACACCTTCCAACATCTTCCTTCCATGGACATGGATGGAAAGATGTTAGACAAGGACTTCTGTCAGCACCACAGGACTGAAGGTCACATCAAGGAAATCTACTTGTAAAGTGGGAAAGGAAGCACTAGATAGCTTTTTAGTACACAGGCTTAGGATCCCACTGACAAAAGCTGGAGTGGATTTCTAATTGTCTGCAAGTAGCCCTCTTCTTCTCTTGCCGAAATGCAACTTCAAAGCAGCAGAAAAAGCAGTCTATCACTTAAAGAGATATATTCTTACAAAATACTCTTGAGCTGCTGGAACTCAAACACCTCCAGAAGATCTGAGGCATGTGACTTCTACAGATTTTGTTGTAAAACCAAATTCAGATAAACACCAGTAGCACCCCGTCACACAACATCCGCCTTCTTTGCAGCTGCTTGCCACGTCCCCGGCCACCCTGCTGGAACTGGTCAGCTGAGCCCTGAAGACCAATAAAAGCTCATGTAATAGCATGATGTGTATGTACACATAAAATGCAGCATTCCAACAAACTGAGTGTTTGGTCATCGCCATCTAGACTTGAATTACGTGAATTTTCTGGTTCACGGCACAAAATCCACCTTGCAGGTACATACATGGGACATTGGTTTCACTAACTCTAAGTGGTGATATTAGTTGTTTAGGATACCACCTACTTGCCAAAAGCATGCTGCCTAGTACTTGGAAGAGAACAAACTCCTCTGCAGATGACTCAGAAGACCTATTTCTCTTCCCTGACTTTGAATGAAGTCCAGAGGGATATGTGTCACATCCTGAGTGTTTAAACTTCATCAGATGGGCCACCTGACCATGAATCTTCTCCAAGAACCTCTGCTACATGGGAGAGAGGTAGATCTCCCAACACACAGCTGATCTTCCAGCACCACATCTCCAGTGCTGTTCAGGACAGCCGACAGGCAGCCCACAGCCAAGGGTCCAGCCGCAACAGCCACAGTGATACCCCGTCCCTTGTTCCCCGGGCAAGGCACTCAGAATCAGGGGAGCTCCTTTCTGTGCAAGGGATTTTTGCCAATCTGCAATGCAGAGGAGTGAGGGATGGACTTCAGACATTTCTTAATTGAATGGAAAAAGAAAAGAAAGACAAGTTGTAACCGAGGAGCAGTTCTAAAATCAGTTCAAATAACAGTATGATGGATATCATGGAAAGGTTTCCTCTTATAACCAGATCTGTACAAACGGTGAGAAAAGCAAATAGCAATGTCTCTTGTTATGGACTAAATAAATATTCTGCTACTGAGGATGCTGTCAAAAGCTGAGCTTTATTTGCAAATAAAGATACATAAGATTAGAAGCAGGATTCAGTTTTTCAGATTTCACTGGCATATGCAAAACAACAAAGGCAACATTCTTACAGCTTTTCATATCTTCTTAATACTGCATATACTTTACCTATTCCTTCAACAAAACCATCACCCCTCTCAGTGCCCCAGCAAGATCAAAGTTTAACCAGGCACCTGCTCTGTGGGAAGGTTGGCTTCCCTATGTCCAGCCTTTTGCCTCCCCTACAAGGTGGATAGATATGGCTGTGCTCTTTGGTCACTCACAGTAAAAGTGAAACTATAGCAGATAAACCACTATAGAGTTATTGGACAGTAAACCACTGCTATTTTTTGTTGGCTGGTGAAATATTCCAGGGTCCAAACTTGGTTCCCTGAGCCATCTACTACACTTTCCACAACCATTGCAAAATGAGTCACAAGCTACACTATAAGCTTCCACTATTATCACCCATTAAAATTCTTCCTAACTTAGAGAATGTTTAAACATGCGTTATTATATCATGGCTGATATAATCATGGTTGACAATGTGGGTGGGGAGGTGAATAAGACTTTTTTGGTCCATTTACTTCTTCTACTGCCCAAAAGCTTTGCCAAAAACACAGGAAAGGAAGCAATCACTCAAACAATCCAATAAACATTTTCTTCATGTGGGTGATCTCATGATACTGCAACCACAGTAACTATAATAGTTACTAAATGAAACTTTTCTTCCTCAAATAAATGATCTTATCCCACAAGAAATGTTTATCTAGCAGAAGTAGGCAGTATGCTGAGGCAGTTACATTCACTGCAGTTTATAGGTAGTATTATAAGAGTCCTTCAAAAAAAAGGAATTTTGAAGTATCTGTAGAGAATACTATTATAAGCCTGGACACAGTTTCCCTGCCACCCACGTGTAGGCCTCTCTTTTAATTATTAGGAGACACACCATGCAATGTGAATCACCCTAAAGATGCCTGTCTTTCTCCATTAACTGAGGCAGGCAGATGTCCAGGTCAGCTTAGCTCCTGCACTTCGTGCTCAGAAGAGTGTCTAATATCAAGCAAAATTCATTCTGTCCGATACCTGCTCAGTAAGGTCACTGTTTACCATGAATACAAAATGGAGCTGCACACACATCTTCACTCAGAGGACACAGCTAGAAAACTTCTCCTCTTTCAAATATTCTTTCAGACAAGTCATTTCCTTTAGATATTCCCCAAATGGAGACTACTCTTCTACCTTGTGCTTGTCCTCTGGGCTAGTGACTCATGCATCTGACGTTTTTACCCAGAAGTCAACATTTTTAAGTTCTTTGGACAAAACCCCCCTGTCTCTCTCATGTGTTCATCGCAGATTTGTGTAGAGGGAGAATGGAAGAAGAAGGTGACATAGCCTTTGTTTATAGAAGTACAGATTTTCCTCTGCTCCAGCACCGCCTTACACTAAACATTCTCCAAACTTCAGCTGACTTTATGAGGACAATACACAGATGCTGGAACTCATAGTAAGAAGTATTTCTGCTGTACTTTCCTGAGAGCACCAAGAAAAGTGGTGGAGTTTTGAGGAAGATGAACAAATAGGGTAGAGACACTGAAGATGAGATAAAGGAGGTCAAGGTGTGGCAGCCCAAAAAAAACCCCAGAGATACTTGTAAAAAAAGTAATCTCCTTAGGGCCATGAGCCAAAATAAAGGACAGAGATGCCAATTTGTATGAAAACTGGAGGAAGACAGAGGAATGGTATAACCTTGGGTTGTATAAGAGCATTCTCTGCTTTTCTATCAACCACTCCATCCCTTTCTCATATGCTCAAGAGCTTCCTTATCCTCTGCAACCAAGGTTTGAACTAATGGCTCATATATGGAGCAATAAAAGAGTTGCAGATTTTGAAGACTACTGAGCATCTGCATTGTCTGTGGACAGCAAGCACTGAAAATCCAGTCAGTTTTATGTGGGAACCTAAACACAGATGTAGACACCTAACTTTAAATGGATGAGACTGAAAGTGATTGTCTAAATGTAGGATGAGATTTTATGTGATAAATACCAGATGAGTAAGCTTGGCATCTTTATCACTACTCCATGAACAGAATTTCTGAAGAGTATTTATGGGAGCAACTTCTGGACAAGCTGAAATAACTTGTAAAACTTATTTTCACATCCTTTAAGCAAAGGCAAGTGCTTAAAATTATCTATTTGACTTTTTCCTTTGGCAGACTTAGAATAAAATATCTATAAATTTTTAGACCTTTTTAGTCTTATAAAAAACTGAAGACTTTTTGTGGTCTTCACATCTAGAACATTATCATGGAAAATATCTGGAAAATAACTATTTATGAGATCAGTCCTGCAAACATAGAATGCTCCTCATAGTACGTAGCTGTACCATTCTCTGAACAGATAAAAATAATGAATAGTGTTGCCTTAGAGTTAAGATGACCAGTGCATTTTCAGACAATGAACATAACTGTTCCATTGGTTTCATGAAACTCTGTTTAAGAATCCATATCTAAACCATTTCATATAAGTCACACACCATTTCTTTGAGTATAAACAACATTCCTCAGACAGGGACATGCTGTTCAGCTTCCTTGAATATCAAGTTAAAGAGAGACGATGAATTTATTCCCTATTCTCCGTGGAGTGTCATTTTTTTTCATGCTGACATGCTGTGATGAGCACTTTATGATGCATAGCAGACTGGCTCTAATACCACTTGATCCTTCATGAATTAAGAAGCAAGAGGCAGCAGCCTATCGTGTAACTCCATTACTGGGATTTGGATTAAGAGCGTCTTGCACATGTTATTGTCCTTCTTTTAGCTGCTACATGTTAGGTGCCTAGAGACTAGCTTTTGGAAACCTTTTCTCAAGTCATCCTTTTACTGCCCATCTGGGCTCTCTGAAAGGATCTCTTTGCCAGTGAGCTTCATGGGCCCGAGACTGGGGGGAAAATCAGTGATCAGCAGAGAAAAGGAGTAAGTTTAGAAAGAAACTTTTCTATTTCACGTCCATCTGCATTACAAAACCCAATCCTGGCTAGTAAAGTAAATGCTTTTATTTGTATCATTATTTCTAAGTTCACCTGTAAAGATTTTACCTGTTATACTCTGTCGGTGACTGTTTTCACAGGAGATCTGTTATAGTAGGTATAGCAGCGGGCACAATTACAGTCAGAACTTTCCCTTTCATCTTTGAGAAGTGTGTTTTAAAAGTTTGAATGCAGCTTGCATTCTCCTGGGCTATGGAGGCTTCCTATGGGTTATGGGGCTTTCTGTGTCAGCACACCCCTCCCAGCCTGGGTCCCACAGCCCCTGTTCACCCGGCAGATCGGCCATGTGAAATTTTATAGGAACCAGTAAAATAACTGGTGGGCAGGGAAATGAGAGTTTAGCCCTCCTCCTCCTTCTGCCACAACAGAGGAGCCAGACTGATGCTGTTATTGCAGCTGTGGCCCAAGGGAAACAAGGCAGAGGGCCAGAGGGACTAGCAGGGCTGTGCAGAGCCAGGCCAAATTCTGTAGCATGATGGAGAGAGGACACACTTCCATCTTACTGTCATGAACAGGACCTTCTTTGTCCTGAAAAGACAGAATGTTTAAATACAGATGGGTTTCTTTTCACTTTGATTTGTGCATCAAACAGCTTGGAGCTGAGAGGTGCAATCGGCAGCTTTGACAGTTAGATGTTGCCTCTGACGTGTCTTCCATGGTGATCTGTGTACAGGATGATGCCTATAAATCACTGGAGGACAGCTCCAGGCAGCAGCATTGCCAGTCACTAGTGTGGAGGTTTTGGCAGATTCACCAACAAGTTTTGCTACATCAAAACCCCTGACTGAGGCCTATCAGAGCTGAGGACAAGAGCCATCAGATGCTCCGTCACCTACAAAGTGCAGAATTCCATGGGGAGTGAAATCAGAGTGGAACTGCTACCAAGACAGCTTTATTGTTTTGTTAAGACTTTTTTCCTCACCACTAGCTATGTGATTCTCCTAGAATGCTGCCAGAATGTGTAGCAGTCACAAAATCAGCCACATTTTCTCATAGCCAAACTGTTGCCACAAAAAGAAGTGGGATAAGTTCTGATCCACTTTGTACACTCTTATGATCCCTGGCCTTCTAACATATCAAACTTTCATTGTGAGATTAACCAGGGAAGTATCATTAGAAGTTTGTCCTGTCCTTATGCTTTTCTTAAATGTCTGGCTACTGGATGAGATAGATGCTGGGCTAGATGGATCTTGGATATGACCTAGTACAACTATTCTAATAGTCTCTAATAAAAGAAGATTGCAGAGCAGCCAGGGAATCCAGGAGGCACTGCAGTGTGAAGGAAAGGCACTCGTGCTTCAGTGATGGGCAGCCATCCAAAACACTAAGGGAGATGGATGGCAATAAACTCTGGAGATAAGCAGATGGCTCTCAGGCTACAGAATGAGTTTACAACCAATACTAATGGTCTTAAGCTTTTTTATGAACTTCTTGCAAAATGCCAGAGCCAGCTATTACATGTCTTAGCTTCTTAAACATCAAAGATATTTTTAAAAGTTGATTTATACAAGCCAAAAAAAACTTATGTAATTTTCAGTTAAAACTTGCAGACCACAGAAATAGCATCCAAATTTCTTTCCTAATAATGCTTTCTGGCTAATGGATTTTTGGGCCAAGTTTCTGCCCATTATACTTTTATTTGGCCCAGTTACAATTCTGCAAATCATTCAACGCAGTTTGAGAACAGCAGCTGAAGTGAAATTGAATCTGGGCTGCTGGGGTCCTGTCCTCTGCCTTGGAGGAGCCATCCACTGCCAACCATGCTGTTCTGCCCCTCTTGGTTGTCTTGCTGCTGGACTCGGTGCAAGCAGAAGTTGAGTTTGTCCAGGAAAGTAACTTGTCTGAGGATGAACCATTTCTTTCTTTTTCTAGGCTGGTTTTCAGCCAGATCCTCCTCAGCTCCCTCAAATTCTCCAGGTAATGTGGAGATAAGGAGGTGCACATGCACAGTCAGGGACAGGAGAGAAGGGTAGAATGTGCACCCTCCCTTCAGCTGAGTGTTAGCTGCTGAGTAGCTCTCCTGCTAGCAAAAGAAAGCCACCTCCCAGCTCTGTGGGTCACTGGATGATGCAGCTTTCAGGTTTAGTTGAGACCTTTAATACGATCCATAAACTCTCAGAAAAGACCACCCAAACGGATGGTACAAATGGATGAACCAGGAAACTGGGAAATTTTACATTCTTTCAATGATTTATCGGCTCTGACAAGACATTAAAAAACTGCCTGGCCCATATTTTGGGGCAGAGTGTTTCTATTTTGGTCCCAATGATTTTCTTCTTATGGTTCCTGTACAAGACTCTGCTTTCAATCCTTGACAGGTCTTGGTAGAATCATAGAATCAGCATCACAGAAACATTGAATGCTTTGGGTTGGAAAGGACCTTAAAGATCATTTAGTTTCAACCCCTCTGCTATGGGCAGGGACAACTTCCACTGCGCCAGCTTGCTCAAAGCCCCATCCAACCCCGCCCTGAACATTTCAGGGACAGGACATCCACAAGCACACGTTTATATCAAGCACAATTTCGCTCTCACTCTTGCCTCTCCCCACACTGATCATCAGCAATGATGCCCCTGAAACAAAACACTCATGACTCACAACTCATTCTCAATCATTGCCTTCTAATATTCTCAGCACAGGTAGAGAGATCACATATCTCAAGGCTGCTCCTGACCTGAGAGAAGGGATATAGCAGCCATAGCCTCAGTCTACCGAGGCAGGGGAAAAGAAGGCTGAACAAAGCCACTGGACACAGGAGCTCCTACAGCAGCCAGGGCAAGTGGGACTTTTACATCTCCCTCTACACCAGTAAAGCTACTTCTGCTTACAGACCACAGAAGTGGGAAGAGAATCAAATATCTTCTAGCAAAAATTGCTTACATTTTATTTGTGATCTACTTCACTGTGTTTACCATTGTTTAGATCATGCATAAAACAGGCATTCCAGATGCTGCTTTGATAAGTCAGTTGCTAAAATTCACAGCTACTGGATGAAAAGTTTTAGTAAAAACATTTAAACCTAATAGAACCATCTGACTGCCAATCTTATGATTAAAAAATTGTATCACAGGTAATTCAAAACTTATTTTTTAAAAATGTGGTAGAACAATTAAGAAATAAAATCTCACTTGGAGATCCAGCAGTGTTTTAAATGTAGCTGCTTTCCAGAGTAAAATTTTTTACTGTCATGACCAGCTGCAAAGGAAAAAAACCTGAAGAACATTTTCACTTTCAGAAAAGTCTATGTGTAAAAGCTGCTGTAATATTTACTGCTGCTACCATAGGGGCTTAATCTTTCCTCTTTGAACACCAATGGTTACAGGATTGGTCCTTGAAAATAAATGTTTTCTCTGCCTAGTAAAGCACACTATTTCATGAAAAAAAAAAAAAAAANTTTAAAAAAAAAAAAAAAAAAACATTTAATAGGGGTTGTCATGGTTACCAATACAGGAGCACTTTTCTGAATGTAATAATCATTCACTGAGTATAAGTGAAGGGTTCAGGGTGCTCACCACAAGCCAGAACTGTCTCACTGACCTCATAAAAGTGACAGCAAGTCTATTGTCTGCTTTCCTGGTATACTTTTCACACATGTGGCACCCCATGACGCTGGCTAGCACTTCTTTAAATGTGTCATCTGAAACATTTCCACTGTGCTTTAGTGGATGTGTGCCAGTACACCCTTAACACTTCCATCAACAGAGAAAAAAGGCAAACACTTGAGCATCACCAGACTCATAATCTAGCTCAAGCGTTGCCTCCCTACCTCAGCAAGGCCATGGAAGACAACTTTGTACTCTGTCAGCCAGCACAGATCAGAGTAGTCTCTGGCCAAGTGGGCTAAGAGTACTGGAAATGTGCAAATTTGTAGGTATCTGCCCACCTACTGATAACTTGAAAGCACCTCTCTAGTCCTAGAGAAGGTAGAGATGGCCTTGTTTGGATTGTGCAGGGCACCAAAGAAGAGGTGCAGTGTAACACTACCAGCTGGTGACCAGAGAAAGGGCAACTCAGCTGCATGACCTCCACATGCCTTCACACAACTGTGGCATGTAGCCCTTGTACACAACCACTGCTATCTTCAGGGCTGGTGGAAACTGGCTGCCCAAACTGGTGCTAAGCCCTTTTAGGTTCCCTCACACCAGTAGGGGCTGGGTCAAAGTCCGGAACAAAGGCTCACCTCTCCTGCTTTATCTACTATGTCAGTACTGGTCAGCGCACTTGCAGAGCTTGGGGACTGATTCAGCACTGCCTGGCACAGAGCCACTGCCCTAAAGCCCAATCCTGGGTGTTGACCCTGGGTGTTGCACCTACATGCAGCAAACTACTGATTACACCCACTGGAAAGATCTGCCTGAATGGGATCGTTGCAATATGAGGGCAAGATTAATTCCTAATGTCCATAACACAGAGTCACCTTCACTTTACTTCCTCTGAAAAGGGCTTTCCAGCTTGGTCAAGCCTTTAACCAGAAACCTGCACACTGAGGGGATGCAGCTCTGCTTCCCCTTGTACTCCCATAGTGTTCTGAGCTTCAGGATGATACTGAAAAGGACTCAAAATAGTCAAGTTTTTATAGCAGTTGTTACTGAATGCTAGAAGTTTTCCATAAAAACATTAATATACTAGAATTCAAGTAAAAAAGAGCAATTTGCTTATAAAATGAGTATTTGTTGTACTGTACCATGAACTTGGGTAGGAGTGCGTGCGCTACAGTTTTCAAATGAAACTTAAAAGAGTGGGACCTGGGAACCAAGCTTCCCTAAACTTCACTGAAAACCCTCACTTCGGTGCTTTGAAGAAAAAGCTTTTTATTGCATAGTTGTATTTTACCTCAAAATTGTAGAATTTTAGGAGGTTGGGTGTCTGGCTTGAGACCTACCACAAATGAAACTGACCTTACCATAACCTTTAAAAATCCAAACAACCCAACAGTCTATGTGAGAAACTGCCACAACTATTTTGGCAACATTCACCAGTCTAAAAGTCAGCCTTTTAGGGCTGACCTAGCATGAAGAGTGAACCACACGCCAAGCCATAATTCTCCTCCTCCTTCCAAAACTGCAATTGTCTCATTTTTTTAAACCACAACCCAGTGTCTTAAGTCCAGCAGTGAATGTTAACAAAGCCTTGACCTGCAGAGGGCTAATTTCCACAGGGATCATTAAAGGAGAAAAACTTTTCTATAAATGCCAGATTCTGTAAACTGAGAAGTTCATCACTGCAATACCTAGAGTAGTGTGGAAAGTGCCAGGAATGGAATCCAGAACCCCTTATTACAGGGTGAGATTCTCCCCGCAGAGTCAGGTAGCAGAGGGTGGACACAGAACAGTTTGGAAGGTTGAAAAATCCCATCCTTTAGCATCTTTGTTATTTCTTTGTCAATGGTACTGAATCCTCTGCTAAACTAGGTTCTTGGTCTGTCTCTCAAAAGCTAAGAGGACTCCCTAATTTATAGTATAATGCCAGAAGGAACTGCAGTGGCATCTCTCCCCTTTTGTTTCGGAATTGCGAAGAAAGGGGAGAGATCCCAAATGCTGCATGAAAAGAACTGAGTGCTTTTCTCCCCAACAGAACGTCGCTGTCACCAGAATTCCAGTTACATGGAAAGAGACACATTTTTCTCCTCTCTCCACACTCTACCACACTCTTTTGCTCACATTCCATCCTCACGGCTGGTGCAGGAAAGATGATACGCCAGCAGACAAAACTCAGGGAGCAGAAAAGATATTGAAATTTGAATCCAAGTGTAGGTTCATCAGGGAAATGGATGCTTTTGCTTCCCCTTCTTTTAGTCCAAGTATGATCTGATGTGGTTCATCTTTCAGCTTTCCAATCTGCCTTTCCTCAGCTGGAGGCTGCAGCTATCACCCTCCTGCACCGTGCTCTTGGTTACTAAGACTGTTGTGTGATGGAGGAGGAGGTTCTGCTGCCTGCATTTGCTTCTGTGAGGACAGTGATTATAGCAGATGGACGTTGCAGTTAGGTGGTGCTTAACTTTGCTGATACAAGCTAAAATGGTTAACCTTGGGCAATTTGCACATACAGCCCCAGATACACAGGAAGTCTCCTTTGGAAGGTAGACACCTCCTAATCAGCCACTGTGTAGGACTTCCCATGATAACAGATTTGAACACAGTCATAAAAATTGGCTTTACATCCTCTTTTAAGTATCTTAGGTCCTATTTTAGATCTGGCTGTATGCAAGTAGGAGCAAGAGAACTTCCTGCTAATGAACTAACGTTCATTTCACATCCTCAGTGTTTGGTTTTGACAACATAATGCTTTACTTCTCTGGCATCTCTGAAGACCTAAAGTCTCCTTCGTGCCTGAGTTCTTGCAACCACCGCTATTAAATGAAAGGCTTCAAATTTGAGAAAATTTAACTTGGAAATACTTTCACTATTATCTTTGTCTTTAAACTGATATCACGTATGAAGTATAATAACATAACTAAAACTTAATTTCTTTTTTTCAAGTGAGAGCAGAGAGGACCTTGTGAAGTACAGGTAACAGAGAAAACCTAAGTAAGGGCCAGGAGTTACCACCTCATTCATTAAAATCTTTTAAATGCTTGGAATTTAATGCAGAGGAGTCTCCTTTTCACCATAATTATGTGAAAGACCAGAATAAAACAGAGTTAAATGAGGCAAATATATAAATAAGAGAACCTACAGTTTGCGGTAGCTTTACTTACTATCTTAATTATATATTTCCTTTGAATGGTTCTTTTTTCCCTCCCTGGGACAGGTGGAATAAATTAATCTTAAATGCAGCATAAAATCTATTCCAGATCCCCTCATATGCCAGTGTTTAAACAAAACTAACTAGAATAATAAAAGTCAGAAATGGAAAAGATCTATTAGCTGACCACATAAAATTTTATATACAGAAATGTATCAATTTAACTAAACCTATTTCTAAATATTTAAGGAGGTGTGGTTACATCTTAAATCAGTTCAACGGTGGCTAGAGTCTGTTTATTTCACTTTGAAACCACTCTTTAAAGCAAGTAAAAGTGACCTGCTTTTAAGCACAGCTGCACTAGCTAAATAAATGCATGTGTGTAGACTAAGAATCAGAGAGACAAGCAGGTCTGTCCAATCCTGGTAACAGAGACTACCAACACCACTTTTGCAGGGCTAAGGGTTATCCGTGGCCATTGCAATGGCTGAGAATAAAATGTTTACCTAGAACAGAGGCCTGAGTTCGGAATCAAGAATTGTTGTCTCAGTTTTGCCTCTCTCTAGCCTTGGGGGAATCCCTTGAAGACACGCTAGATGAAAATATTAATGCCTCCTACCTGAATATGGTGATTCAAATTTTAGCAAGCTGGGAACCAGATAATCGCAGCATTTTGGTCCCCAGTCCTAAAAGAAATTGTATGAATTTAATTTTGTGAGTAAATTGTTTTGGATGGCAGTTTACCAGTCACAAAGAATAGAAGAGTTTGTTTCCATATGTTCTGAATTACTATGAAGGTGCCTGTACAGGACTGTTCTGTATGAGCCCCATTTATAGCATTTTGTCCAAACTAGCTTTTAACAGCTTGCTGGGGGGAGGACGGAAGAGGAATTATTAAGGGGGCTTATTCCATACCTAAATCCTTATATTTATGGGAATATTAATGTGAAATCCTCCACAAAAAATGAGAAATCATTTATCTGCTTTCAAAATGAGATGTATGCAAACCTTATCAGATAGTCAGATCAAATACCAGCTTTCCTGTACTACGATTTTTTCCCCCTAATTCTTGATGAACAGTAGAAGCTGAAAGTTTCCTCTAAAGATCTCTGAAGACATGCAGTGGGTTGGCCTTCTGTGATGCTGAAAGGCCACAGGACAGCAAATGAGTTTGGTGTCTCTCCAAGGTAGAGCAATGGGAGTTCACCAGTTACATAATTAAGAATTTTGGGGTTAGGTACCAACTAGTTGTTCCTACAACATGGCACCACCACCTTCACAGCTCTTCCCAAGGTGTTCTCCTTTCCTCTGATTTCACAGCGGTCCTACCCAATCCAGATTAATTTTGAGAACCGCGACCATGCACTATTGGATACAACAGCATCATGAACTATACCCAGCCTGTTAAACAACAGTAGGTGTCACTATTAATTTGTGCTACCATATACAATTTGAGAGACCACTGGAAGGCTTGAAATGAGGGACAGCAGTGACATGCAATGTAGAGATGGATATAAAAGCACTGGTAGCAAACTAAACCAGTTTAGCTTTTCTTACACCAACAGAAGGCTGCTTTTTGTGGTGTATTTTTATATTCTGGTCAGTTTTATGTATTTAATGTCAAGATTTTCACTATTTTTCTTCTTTCTTGTAAGATATAAATAATAAAATGTATAAGGAATTTTTTATTAAAAAACCTCTTTTTTTACTCCAAATCACTTTCTGCAAGTGGCCATTTCCTATAGCTGATAGAAATTTGGTGATTGTTAGCGATTTTTGAAGAGAAAATTCGAACTGGTCAAAGCATTTTCCACAAAATATTAAAGGAAGAGGTCTCCAGTTATGGGATAGATATAATTGCCCTACAGTATCTACATTGTGGAGAACACAGAATACCCCATCCCAATTTTGTGCTTGAACCTGATTCAGAGGAGACAAAGAGTTGGTCTCCCAGGCTGGAGAGCCAAGCTAACAAATCAGTTCTGCTCCCTCCTCCTGTAAAATCTGCCACAGACTGAATGACTGAGTGGATTAAGGGAAGACTTTTTTTCCCCTTTTTTTTGGCTGAGTGAGATCTTGGTTCACACCTACATGGGTGGATATTTGTATTTCTGTAGACGACGGAGAAAGAGAGAGGTGTTCACTTCCAAATATAAAAAAGGTAAACACGCATGACATGATACAGGAGCGCACCCACAACTTTTCCCTTCCCTCTCGCGGTATAGACACTGCCACTCAGCTTTTCTCCATCAGGATTTCCTCATAGGCAGCATTCAAAATGCCTCTAACGCTCCTTTTGCATCATTACAGAAATTCTCATCGGGCTGGAAAACCACCCCTTGCCCGTTCCTGTGCGTAATTTCAAAATTATTGTATTCGATGTAATGAACAAGTGCCAGGCAGCACTGAAGGAGCCCGGAGAAAGCTCAGCACAAAGAAAGACTTCAAATAAAAGGGTGTAACAGAGGATGTTCCAAGACCAGGCGGATAGTGAGGACGTCCATGCATCCAACAGTCTCTCAACTTCCACTGGCCGTGCGGCGCTGCACCTTTAGCCCTGAACCACGGTGAAAGTGCAGAAGTAGTTTCTGAGGCAGCAGTCCAGGCACACGGTGTCCCGGCGCGGCTGGCAGGCTTTCCCCGCGGGCCGGGCGCGGCGGCGGCAGCGGGCGAGGCGGGCGGTGCCTCCCGCGGCGCGGGGCGGGG